>APFE031604886.1:7699-44759 GCA_000404065.3 Pinus taeda | reverse complement strand
CTCCTTTGGAACATGTACATATGCATCAATCCAAATACCCTCAGATGTGAAAGAGAGGGTTTCTTACCAGTCCATACTTCTTGTGGAGTCTTATCCTCCAACGCTGATGAAGGTGACCTGTTGACCAAGTAACATGCAGTATCCACCGCCTCTTCCCAGAATTTCTGTCCTAACCCGGCCCCACTGAGCATGCTTCTTGCCCTTTCCATCAACGTCTTGTTCATTCTTTCTGCGACTCCATTTTGTTGAGGTGTATATGGAGTAGTCTTCTGCCGTGCTATACCACACTTCTTACAAAATTCTTCAAATTCCTTGGCAAAATTCTCCACCATTATCTGTCCTCAGCACCTTTATCTTCTTCTTTGTCTGATTTTCCACCAGAGCCTTAAATTTTTTAAACTGTCAAAGACTTCAGATTTCTTCTTAAGGAAATATATCCATGTATTCCTTGAGAAGTCATCTATAAATGATACATAGTACACAGACTTACCCAGTAATGGAACTTTCACAGGTCCAAACACATCACTGTGCACAAGCTCTAATATTTGTTTCGTCCTCTTACCACCAGAGGGGAAACTCACCCGATTCTGCTTCCCATATACACAATTTTCACAGAAATCAAAATCCAGAGAGCTATTACTCATACCTTCTACCATACCTTTACCATGAAGTATTCGAAGGCCCTTCTCTCCAATATGTCCAAGCCTTTGATGCCACAACATGTCTTCTCTCCAGAGACCACTAGATTTCTGCTCCATTTTCAGGAACCATAGAACTATTGCACCCGTCAACAACAGTGCTACCTTGCAGCTTGTACAAAGTTCCAATCCGAACTCCCCGCATCAATACCAGTGCTCCTCGAAACATCTTGCAGGTATCCTTCTCGAACACTGTCTTTACACCTGCATCATCCAACTTGCTTACAGAAATCAGATTTCTGGCCAACGCAGGAATATGCAGAACACCCGGAAGGGTTCTAAACCTTCCACCTTGCAACTTCAACTTTACTTTTCCACGACCAATGATTCTAGCCTTCCTATCATCTCCTAAGAAGACATCACCACCATCATATTTCTCATACTCGCAGAACCACTCTCTATGGGGAGTGAAGTGAAAGGATGCACCTGAGTCAATCAACCATGCCTCATGATCTACATGTGTACTTGAGAAGCCAAGTACACATCCCCACCTTCATCTGAGGTGGTTTTCGCCTCTGCAGAAGGAGCATCATCAAAACCCTTTCCTTTATCAGGAACTTTAGATTTACACTCCCTTTTGAAGTGCCCTTCCTTTCCACATTTCCAGCACACCACCTTTGTAGGTTTTCCTGGAGATTTATATCTCCCTCTAGATTTAGATCTCCCACTCGATGACTTATTTTTGTTTCTGTTATGGGACAGTCCTCGTATAGACATGGCATCACCATTTTGGTTGTCCACATTTTTCCATCTCATCTCCTCCATCAGCAAGGCTGAGACTATTTCATCAAATTGCAAAGCAGTTGCATTGCTACATATTGCAATAACCAGACTATCCCACGAGTCTGGTAGAGAACACAACAAACTGATGCACTTATCTTCATTTGAAATTTTAATATCAATAGATAATAACTGACTTACCACACTATTAAACGCATTCATATGCTCTATCACCGAGTCTCCATCTTTCAACCTCAGGTTATACAGCTTTTTCCGTAGGAACAGTTTATTCACCAGAGACTTAGATTGGTACAAAGTCTCTAACTTGTCCCATAAAGCCTTCGCCGTAGCTTCCCCTGATACATTCAACAATACTGAATCTGAGACACACAATTGTATTGTGCTCTTTGCCTTCCGATCCAACTTCTTCCATTCTTCATCGGTCACTCCCATTGGTTAAGTACCCGGATCTACCGCGATCCACTGATCTTTATCCACCAACAGATCCTCCATCTTGAGTTTCCACAACTCAAAACTCTGACCATTGAACTTCTCAATCTCTATCTTTCCGCTGCTCGCCATCTTCTTTCACCACCAGAATCGATCTCGCAAATCTCTCACTGAACAGGGTCTACCACAGGCCCGAGCGAAACCCCTCAGCAACAAAGGTGTCCTCTTGAAGCCAAAACAGCTCTGATACCAAATGTAGGCTTTAACCCTCTACAGAAATTACCTGCATACGAATTCTAAAACACAGGAAAAATAAAAATGCGAGGGCATAACACATTAAACACATATACATAGAGATTTCCCACTGGATCTCAAAACTGAGACTACCAGCTTGATTTTTCATTTATGTTCCTTTCAATATTACAATACATATTTATACATGCCGAAACATCCAATACCATGGACCGAAAACCATCGCGTTCAAAAACATGTGCGAAAATCATGCACAAAACCATAGGTGGGTCCGCCCAACCTAACATAGGGTCCAAAACCAAAATTTTCCAGGGCGCTGCCCTGGACCCCATAAAGTGGGGTTACGATTACCCCTCAAACCCCTTGTTAACTATGTGGAAAGAATATAACACAATCCAACAATCCTTCCCCTTGATGTACCTGATATCAATGTCAAACTCACTAAGGGTGGCCAACAAACTAGCTTTCTTGGAATTTAGATTTGATTGCTCAAATAGGTACCTCAATCCATTGTGATCACTCATCAATACAAACTTCCTGCCAAGATAATAAAGTCACCACATATTCAATTGTTGGGATGGGGTCCCCAGGGTTAAATTTTTTAATTCATTTTTGTAAAAATGTAAAATCTCCGTGATTTATGGAAGTGGAGCACGAAGATAGTAAGATTCAAAGGGGCTTTAGTCCCTTAGGTTTTTAAGTGTTAAAAACATTTTCAGACCAACCCATGGTACGCAAACCTAATGTAAATGGAAAGGCTATAAATAGAAGATTCATAGCAAGTCTAGATAAGAATCATAACATAGAAGATCATTGTTTTGGGAAAGTAAGCTAAGGCACGAGGGTATGTTTCCTATACTTAGGCGAAGGGGAGGGATCCTGCAGTTGAGTGCATGAAGACCTTGGTAGATCTAGGTGGATGTTGGTGGCCACCCATATATCCCACTTGGACCCCCATAACTGTCTCTTTTAGTTTTTTAGTTTCCGTAATTGTAGCACAATTTACTATTTTTAGCATTTTTTCGGGTCCTGAACCTCTAGAGCCATTTTGAGGCCCTAAACAACGTTTTTTTTGGAAATATAGGAGAATCATGGGGAAATGGGCCAATATTTCTCTTCCAAAAATTGTAGTGCTTAGATATATCTTTCTAACGAGCTATTGCACGTGTCAAATGAAGATCAGGTGCCAAAGTTATGACCTTAGGAAGTTGATGTATTGACTTACCCAAAACAAGGCCCACAATTTGGCGTTTCATCTTCTAGGGTTAGGTTTTGGGATGTTAAGGTCTTTTCATTGTTTCTCAATAATAAATAGGCCTTCGAGCCTCATTGTAACATAGTTCAGAGGCATGTAGCTGCCACATCTCTTCTAAGAGATAAGCTACCATCGCCCTAGCCGGTTTACTTCCACTGTTGTTTGAAAGCATATTTCAGTATTTTATGTTAATGAAATGAAGTATTATTTCCACTGCATCTCTGTGTTTATGGTTATCTCTATAATTTGTTGCTTTCCTGTTTAAATCTAGATTACTAGTATTAGAGTTGTCCTCTTTTCTCTATTTTTCTTTGCATGTCCCCAACAAGGTCGAGATATAAGGAGTTAGGGCTTGAACTTGTCAAACCTTTGCAAGACCAGCCTCGCAAATCCTGACGGCCTCCCATAGAAGATGAAAATAAGGACAAGGGGAGTAGGAGATACTATCAAAATCTTGCTTGAAGAAGACCTAGAGTGGCAAAGGAACGCGATGATGGACAAGTTTGCCCAGATCCTTCAGTGGCCACCCAAAGGCAATGGATCAGCTTCCAGCAGCTGCTTTTGAAATGCCATGCCCTTTAAGTTACAAGTTAATTTTGAAATCCCAATATTTGAGGGTAAAATAGACACAAATGTCGTAGATAAATAGTTAAATCTGCTAGAAGGGTACTTTTTTGTTCATGAATTTTTGAGTCTGGAAAAGATTGTTTTCACTCTTCTCAAAGCAGCCCCCCACGTCAAGGATTGGTGGGAAACCTACTGCGAGCAGAAAGATGAAAGTACGGGCTCACTATTTTTAGTTGCACCCACTTGGAATTCATTCTGGGATGCCATCAAGGAGCAATACTACCCTATCAAAAGCTATGAGGACAAATAAATAAAGTGGACCGCGCTGAGGCAGGGATGGGACCAAGATGTGCCAGAGTTCACAAAAATTTTTCATACCCTTCATACACAGTTGCCTACAAAATATTCTGAGCTACATTTGGTACTCAAATACCATGGCTACCTACACAGATACATCTAGGAAGAGATGGAGTTCCTGAACATCTCCTCATTTGGCACGATGTACCGATACGCTATCAAGATCGAGCAGAAGTTTAAATAGAAGAAGCGAGACTTTGGATCTGCGAATCTAAAGACCTAAGGACAAAGACAAGGCGAGGTGACCCAAGACAGCCCATCAAAGCTGCAAGAAAAGAACAACACCACGAAGTCAAAGAAGGACACAGGAAAGTGGTGTGAGCTCCATAAGAGCCCCACTCACAACACAAGTGAGTGTTGGACCAAGTAGTCGCTGGTGGAAGAGTCGAAGGCTTTAGAGTCAGATGCATGTTTCGACCCTGAGTCAGAACCTGACAAGGGGAATGGCAAATGGAAGCAGATCATTGATGCAAAGACCAGTGCCACTGTTGCCACCGCCAAGATCCAAAAGAGTGAGCTCGAAGATCCAAAGGAGCGGGAGCGTATTTTCCACTCATAGATGTGGGTGAAGGGTTCGGCACTGCAATTCATTGTTGACTGTGGGAGCCAAAAGAACCTTATTTTGGTAGAGGTCATGAACCGGTTAGGCCTACTGACTACACCACACCCACAACCATATAGTATCGGGTGGCTTCACCAGGGACGAGATCTCCGAGTTCACCAACAGTGTCGCCTTCTTTACAACATCAAACTATTCACAAACGAGGTATTGTGTGATGTTACACTTCTGGATTTTTTGATGTACTATTAGGCCAGCCATACTTGTGGAGGTGACATGTTGTGTATGAGTCAAGGCCTCGTGCTGTCATTATTTCATTATGTAATTAATTATACAGGATACCAAAGGTAGCCCCACCTACTGCCACCTCTTTGATCACTGCCAAGAAAGGCAACAAGCTCATCTCCTAGACTAGGAAATTCCTTTTCTATCTGGTTCACTCCCAAAGTAAGGGGAAGATTGTCAACACATCCATGACCCCCTTGAAGGGTTCCTCCATGCAGCAATAGCAGCAAAGTGATACGGTCATGATAGAACACAGGAGAAAGTTCTCCTCACCCACAGGGGTACCTTACAAGCTTGAGGTGGGCAACAAAGTCTAGTGGCATCTGTAGAAAGAATACCTTACAAGAGCCCATCAGAAGCTCAAACCACTCCGACATGGTCCTTACACCAGTAACAAGGCTATGGGAAATAATTATTTGGAGCATAGCATTCCCCCATTCCTTCAATTTCACCGACTATTCAATGTGTACTACCCTTGACCATGCTTCCCACCATTATTGGACGCATCCGAGATTGCAGAATAGCTCACCAGGGACCAAGTTCAGCAAATGGAGGAACTCAACGCAATGGGGACCATTGCTTCCTAAGGGGGGTGGAATGATCCAGGTGGATTTTGGTGGCCACCCACCTATCCCACTTGGACCCCCACAACTGTCTGTTTTAGTTTCCGAAATTATAGCACAATTTACTATTTTTAGCAGTTTTTTGGGTCCTAAACTTTCGGAGCCGCTTTGAGGCCCTAAACGACGTTTTCTGAGAAATTTGGGAGCAACAAGGGTCCATGGACCGATGTTTCTCTTCCCAAATTTGTAGTGGTTGGATAGATCTTTCTAATGAGCTATTGTATGCCTCAAATGAAGATCGGATGCCAAAGTTACGACCCCAACAAGTTGATGTACCAACTTACCCTAAACGGGGCCCACAATTTGGCATTTCATCTTCTAGGGTTAGGTTTTGTGATATTAAGGGTTTTCCATTGTTTCTCAACAATAAATAGGCCTTCGAGCCTAATTGTAACACAGTTCAGAGGCATGTAGCCTCCACATCTCTTCTCAGAGATAAGCTACCATCGCCCTATATGTTTTAATTCCATTATTTTTTGTAAGCATATTTCAGTGTTTTACATTAATGAAATGAAGTGTTATTTCCACTACATCTTTGTGTTCATGGTTATCTTTGTAATTTGTTGCATTTGTGTTTAAATCCAGATCAGTCTGCAAGCTGAGTGTGTGGGCCCCTGCAGCTGAGTGCACAGGAAAGAAGATTTTGTACTTTGAAAGATCATCTAATAAAAGACAGTTTTGATCCATCCTTTGCATATCTACTTATCTTTATTTATTTATGAAATTATGTGTGTTCTCTCTTTATATAAAAGTCTATGAATACATGTTTAACTAATGCACACAAGTTTAGATCAATATAATTTATGCATGTTATGACCCATTAATGACCCTCGCGAAGATATAATTTTTGTGTATAAGATTTATTGTTATTAACTATTCTGGAAGGGTTAGGGTTCATGAAGACATAACTAAGCCCTAAAAGCTGCAGGAACCCATCACATATACCTATGGATACAAAAACCTAGTTTTGTCATCTCCCAATACTACTTCAGGTGAGACTGCAGCCTGCACTACGTGGGTTGCTATCGAAAGGGCCAACCATTTAGGTTTTTATTGGTTGGCATAGCTAACGTTGAACTTGGGTCAAACCCCATCAAGCCAAAAAATGGTTCAGTTGTTGGGACCAGGATCTTGTTGAGGAATGTGTGATAAGTGGTTCCCCACTAAGAAATATATATAAAGGTGGATCAATCGAAAGTTGCACAAGTTTGTAGCCCAAGAGAATAGAAAATCACGCTTGTCGAAGGAAGAGTGGCTGAATAGATACCTATTAACAGATGAACATGAAATATTCATTTGCTCTTTCCCCTATGAATTGCACAAATGGCTTTCCAAATTGGTAGATAGTTAGGGTACATGGAAGCTTGATGGCCCTATTGTGTGGACCCTAGAACTGGTGAATCGCTTGGAGGCTTTAGAAGATAACATCATACAAGATGTCGACCACTGGATCAATCGTATTCTGGGAGGATTAATCACTAAATTCATGATCGATATGTGCACAAGCTATAGTGAAGTAGGGCGCAGGTTATTCAAGGGACCAAGAGGTAAGTACTCCGAGTTGCTGATGGAGGATTTAAGGAAAGGGGTCATTAATGAAGGAGACACCCCTCCTACAAGTCCCCTTCATTGTTTCCCTTGAGTTTTGGCTGCCATGTGCTCATAAATTCCTTGTCTTTGTCCAAAATTGTCCAAAAAATTGCAATAAACACCCATGAGACTACATGGAAAAGTGACTAACCCAATTCACCGTATTAGCATAAATATATTCAAAAACATGCAACAAACTATTGCGAATGGTGGATTAAATCAAAATAATAGGCAAAACGAGCCCATATAGTTACCCATTTATGGGGCTCATCATGACCCCCCTGCTAAATGGGTTTCTCATCCTCTGAGCAACTAATCTAGCTCTTCATCTTTAATAGCTCTAACAGACTCCCTGGCATCCCAAGCCTCTGATGTGGTGTCTTCCTCTCTATCATGGAAACTTGCTTTCCTATCCACTTCCTCCCATTGTTTCTATTCTTCCTCCTCCTTATATCCTTCCAACAGTCCTAACAGTAGTGGAGGATTGAATTTAAGACTAATCCAGTTGGATTTCAAGTTTTGCATTGAGTGTTTATATAGGGGCACTCTCCTCATGGCCTCCCTCATTACTTTTCGGTAGTGATACTCCCTAATCCTTAAGCTATGTGGCAATGTATTCCTTAAGCTATGTGGCAATGTATTCCACCTTCTCATGTAGGCATGATGGCAGCCATTGCCAAAAAATCTCTCCATATCTTCAAAATGAGCAATAGCCTATGCTTGCTTGTCAACATAATCAAGGAGAAGTTGAGGATTGGTTGCAAGGTGTTGGTGGGCATAGATGAGAGCCAAGAGTTCTGCTGGTTCTGCCCTTATCATCAGGGGCTCATCAAGGGCTCAGTTAGCTCTTTTTCCATTATCTTTTGAATTTCCACTGCTCTCTTTTCCTCATGGCTCATCCAAGAAGCCATAGCCATTAGTTGTAAGTCTCCCAATGAAGCATTTGGATCCCATAAATTCATGTCGGGAAGTTCCATGTTGTGTAGGTAAAATTATGTTATCTTTGCTTTATCCTTGGCTAAACTTTGATCACATAAATGCATAAATTGGCCATAATATTGAAATGGTATTGTGCCCCTCTGGGCCAATGTCTTAATTTGGAATTGGAGCCACTAATATTTGAGATACAGTGCATAGGATTTAGCTAGCTATCTGCATTGCAATGCCTCCATTGCCTAGCTGGCCATGCAAGCTAACTAGGCTTCCTTTTCCTATAGCTACCTTTCCAAAATCAACACTTCAGTTGCTACCTGAGATTATCTTTCTTGCTAATTTTTCATCAGTGTCTCACTATCTGTCTATGGTTCTTCTTCTTGTTGCTGTTTCTCTGCTACGTCACTGTCTGCCTGGGGTCCCTCTTTTTGTTGTTATCCTTCCAAGATTGACAACTTATTTCCTCCTTGAGGTTCCCTTTCTTGTAGCTACCTTTCCAATAATTCATTTTCTTCCTGTAGTTGATCTCTTCTGATGCTCTCTGTGTTACTTACCATGTTCAATTCTCTACTCATCTCTCTCAACTAGTTTTCCATGTGCCCTATATCTTCAACTCCTTTAGATTTTGTAATCTGTATCCAGGTGTGGGTCCTGTGATTCTGCTAATAAATTCTGGTGTAAGCTCTATGGTTAGACCCCTGAAACTGACTATAGCATGGGTTTTTGAATGGGGTCTTAAGGACATTAAAAGTTCCTCTGTCACTTCCTCATCATACCCTAGCATTCTCTCAAATAAAGGCATCCAGTTTGCCCTGGTAAAGAGGGCTACCACTTCTGGGTGTTCATGCAATTTGTTGGATTTCAAAGGCTCCTTTCTCATAAAACCTCCTGTCATGGTGTTTAGTGACTATTGGAAATTCTCAGGTGAGGAGGAAGGTAGCAAATTTTCAAGACTGAAAATAGAGGAATAGCTAAGGTTTGTCTTTCTAGAATTAGAGAGGGAATTTTCATGTTCTTCTTTTTCCACAACATCAATTTGCAATTTTTCCTTCCCTTCAAACCTTGTTCTCAACCTGAATTTACTTCTCAAGATTTTGGAGGAAATCAATATTTTGATAGAACAGAGAGTATATAAAACAATGTTTTTCTTTCTCACAGAGTAAATAGACTTCCCAATGTAAATTCGGTTTTTCACAAGCTTGATCTTCTATGGTTGCATCCTTTTTTTTACAAGAGAATACAGGGAAGAAAGAGATAGATTTTAGTCCAAAGAGTAAAATGGAGAGACTGTATATAATTAAGAAAAACACAAGCAGACGTTTTCATTCACTTTCCCTTCCTTTTTCAACCCAGTACCTTGTTTCAAATTCCATCACCTTTTTTAAATATCACATGCAGAGTGGGTTTCTGAGACTACCTTTTTTCCCAAGCTCGAATCTGGCAAAAATTTCAAATTTTCCCTCTGCAAAGCTACTCTCTGGCCTTCCTATAGAAAGGCTCTTGTAGACAGTGTTTTCATTCTTGTAGAATATGATAATGCTCCTGTAAAGCCCAATAAGTGGGAGGGTTTTGAAAACTGGCAGAGAATGATTGGTTCAATGTTTTGAGGGTGGTAGGTGAGTTGCTGTAGTCAAGAACTCATTGATGGAAATTAAAACAAAAGGTGGTGGAGGCTTCTACTAGAGTGTACTTAAGATGATGGCATGATTTGTGGTGATGGGGTGAGGTGGCAGGAAGGGTACGTTATCCCCATCCGGACCATTGGTCCTACACTAGTGCCATTATGGTATTTCATGTCACCTGCCCGCCATCACTTCCATCATTCCTATTATACACCGCCACCACTATTGGTTCTGAGTTTTTCCTTCCCAAGTTGAATTGGACGAGGCTTGTTTGAACTAAACGAGGGTGGCCAGTTAGCTGGCCACCGATTTCATTTAATCATGACCTTCTCAATGGTTCATGTAGTTCCTAAATAATATTCATGCAATAGAGGAATGGGTTTAGCCACTTACCTATTAGTCGCTATCGTGCTCTACATGCTCATAATTTGGCACTTTGTTCTTTTTATATTTCTGCTGCTACTGACGCTCATGGCCTCTTGAACTAGTGGCATATGCTGGTGATTTTGGATTAGGCACCAGTCCTTGCATGTTGCATACATCTTGGTTGCACTGACCCTACCTCTGGAGCTTGTTTTTTTAAAGGGGTCAGCTGTTACAGGAATCTTGCAAGATTTCCTGTAGTTGCTTCCCCCTCTAAAATTTCTAGCTGATGCTTGAGTAGGGACTGAAGAGATAACTGAAGAAGGTTATGAAAGAAAGGAATAATAGTTGGAATACATCAGATAAGAAAGAAGTGAAGAACATTGTTGTTTTATTCATCATCATTTTTTTGTTTAAAAATGAAAGAAATAGAATTTTTGTATTTTCTGTGCAGAGAAGGAAAAGCGAGTGGAAATGTGGGTGTGCAAGGATGGAATGGAAAATTAGTAGGATGAATGGTGGAAGGGAGGTCCATGGGCCTTTTGGACAAATTTCTAGCGCTCGAATTCTTCTCTGAGCTTGATTTTGAGCTATTTGTAGTTTCTACAGGAACCTCTTGTAGAATGCACAAAGTTTCTTGTAGGATGCAAAATTTTTAGAAAAAATGAGACCAAGGCCTGGGAAAAGACAATGGAAATGAAGGAATGAGCTATCAAGGGTGTATGCAGCCTGGCCATCTCCTTTCTCTTGTGTGACCCTCTTGCAATCTGCAATGCATTCAAAAGAAGTTAGTTTTTTCTTCTTTTTTTTAATGAGATAGTTGGGGGTGCCTCCAGGAGGTTTTCACCCTCACTACCTTCTCTGGGCACCTCCAAGAGGTTCTCACCCAGGGATCTTTTATTCTTTTTTCCCTCTTTTTTTCTTTTTATAATTTATTTATTTATTTTTAGCTCAGGGTGTGGGTGGAGTGGAGGTAGAGGCCATCTCCACTACCAACACTGTTTTCTTCAGATTCTCAATGAATTCTTGCTTGGAAAGGGCTTCCTGTAGATCCAACATATGCCCATTGATGAGCATGGGGATGGATTCTTCATTGATTGTCTGGATCATGACTTAACCATTGCCATTGCATTTTTCTACTATGTATGGTCCCAGCCATCTTGTCCTCATTTTTCCCTTGAAATCTTTATATCTTAAATCATACAGCAGTGCCCAATCCCCTTCCTGGAATTGTTTTTCTTTGAGGTGTCTATCATGCCATATTTTTTTTTGAAGTTGGACTACCTCTGAGTGGAGAAGGGCCTGCAATATCTGCTCATCCAATCCATTTAGCTGAAGTAACATTTCCTTTTCTCCATCGCTAAGATCTAGGTCCAGCCGAGTTTCCATCCTTAATATGTTATATTCAAATTCTATTGACAGCAGAACCTTCTTCCCATAGACTAGCTCATAGGGTATGAACCCTGTGGTGGTTTTCCATGTGGTGTTATAGGCCCAGGTCGCCTCAGCAACCGATCTACCCAATATTTTCTGCTACTGCTCACTGCCTTAGTCAAAATCCCTTCCAAAGCTCTGTTAGTGACTTTCACCTATCCATTTGCTTGCAGATGATAAGGGGTGGAAGTTCTGTGCTTAATCTTGTGATGTGTGAGCAGGTCTTCAATCAGATTGGAGGTAAACTGACTCCCTTGATCTATGACTAATTCTCTTGGATATCCAAACTTGTAGAAGATATTTTCCCTCAAAAACTCAACTACTTTTTCTTCTGTTACTACCTTGATCACCTTCGTTTCTGCCCATTTTGTCAGATAATCAGTACACACAATGATGTAAGATTTTTTCTTTGAAGGAGGGTTGATAAGACCCACAAAATCCATGCCCCATTTCTCAAATGGCTTGAAATTCACTTGAGGTTGCATGGGCATCTCATCCCTTGGAGTAGGTTTCCCCATCCTTTGACATCGGTCAGATTGGCTAATATATCTTTTGACATCTTGATGAAGAGTGGGCCAATAGTAACTTGCTTGCAGAATTTTGAAGGTAGTCCTTTTTGCTACAAAATGGCCCCCATAGGGCCCATCGTGACAGGTTAGGAGAATGTCAAAAACTTCCTCCTCCCTGACACATCACCTCAAAATCTGATTTGGGCCAAGTTTAAAAAGATTGCCCCCAATCCAGGTGAATGGGGCACTTTTCTTCACAATCTTGCTCTTCCCTTTTGAGGATAGGTGTGGTGGAAATTGTGCTGAAACCAAGTAATTTTCTATATCAGCAAACCATGGAGAGAGTATTGAAATAGCAAATAGGTGTTCATCTGGCATTTGATCATCCACCATTCCTTCTTCACCTACAGGCAAATCTAATCTAGACAGAAAATCAGCAACAACATTTTCCTTACTTGACTTATCAACAATGGTCAAATCAAATTGTTGCAATAAAAGTAACCGTCTAATAATACGAGCATTTACATCTGGTTTATTCATAAAATACTTAATTGTAGCATGATCAGTGTGTACAAATGTTTGATAGCTGGTGATGTAATGTCTGAACTTATTTAGGGAATGGACTACAGCTAAGAGCTCCTTTTTGGTTACAATGTAGTTTAATTCTGCCTTGGACAAATTTTTACTTACAAAATATATGGCATAAGGCAGCTTCTCATCAACTTTCTCTAAGGTTACTCCTGTAGCTTTGTTTGAGGCATCTATATGAATGTGGAAAGGTAGGGCCCAGTTTGGACCTCTCAAAATTAGGGCAGTTACCAGTTTACCTTTCAAGGTATCTAGATCCTCTTGACAGTTGTCAGTCCATATGAACTCAGCATCGTTTCCCAAAATACCAAACAATGGAGAGGCTATCTTAATAAAATCCTTAATGAATCTTCTATAATACCCTGCTAAGCCTAGGAATCTCCAAACATCTCTTACCTTTTGAGGAGGTGGGACCCTTTGGATGATAGCAATATTGTTGGGATCCACCTATAATCCTTGCTAATAAATTGTATGGCCCAGCACAGTCTCTTCATTCATCAGGAATTCGCATTTTTCAGGATTGAGGGACAGGTTCATTTCAATACACTTGGCTAAAACTTTTCCCAGGTTAGTCAAAGCTTCCTGGAAGTTAGAACCATAAGGGGTAAAATCATCCATATAGATTTCCACTGAGTCATGAACCAGTTGAGCAAATATGCTTAGTGTTTCTCTCTGGAAAGTGGCGGGAGCATTGCACAACCCAAAAGGAAGGACCCGGTATGCAAAAGTACCCCAAGGACAAGTGAAAGTGGTCTTATCTTGGTCTTCTAAGCTGATTTGGATCTGGTTGTACTCTCTAAACCCATCTAGGAAGGAGAAGAACTTCTTTCCTACTAGGCCATATAACACTTGATCTATGAAAGGCAAAGGGAAATGGTCCTTCTTGGTGGCCTTGTTTAGTTCTCGATAATCTACATAGATTCTCCACTTCCTATTTTTCTGTTGCACTAGCACCAAAGAAGAGACCCATTCGCTGTCAAATATGGGTAGATGAATCCTACATCCAACAACTTTTGCAGTTCTTCTTTGACAATGTCCTTAAGGGTTGGATTCATCCTCCTTTGAGGCTGCTTGATTGGCTTACAATCTTCTTTAATGTAAATGTGATGAGTACAAACTGAAGGGTGGACTCCCTTCATCTCCTTATAGCTCCAAGCAAAGGCATCCAAGTGGTTTTCCAATAAGCTACCCAATTCTTTCTCTTGAGAGGTGGATAGGGATGAGTTGATCCTCAAGGTTCTGTCTAGTTCAAATTCCACATTCTTGACTCGGAGAGAGGTCGGATCAGCCACACAGATATCAACTAAAGGATTAGCTTGGGTTTCTTCCACAAACTCTTCTAATGGCAACACACTAGGGGGTGGATTCTGAATCAAGTTTTCAATAAGGTCATCTTTGGTTTGTGGACCCCCCATGGTAGCCTCTACTATACACAATGGTGCATAATAGACTTCATCCTCACCTTCCTCCTCCAACCAGAGAGGTAAATCATGTTCTAACAAAGGTTGGGCAGGAGGATATAGGACTAGCTGTTTGGACATATGCCCGTTCTTGATTGTCATGTTGCCAGCTTGACTACTGATGTAGGCATCTGCAGTAGCCAATCAAGGTCTTCCCAGGGTGAGAGGATACCCAGTGAGCTTTGCCTTTGGCTAGAGAACCAGGAAATCAGCAAGGTACTCCCAAGAATCAATAGAGACCATTACATCTTCCATAATCCCCTCAGGAGTCATGGTGGAGCGGTCTACTAATTGCAGTACTATTGTGGTCTTTGTCAGGGAACCCTGAAGGTTGAGCTTGAGCATAGTCTCCCTAGTCATCATATTAATGGTAGCCACTAGATCAATCAGGGTATGGGGGATTATGGTGCTGTTGATGTGGACATCGACTATAGGACTCCCAGGGTCTAGATATTTCAGACAGATTACCTGCCCCGACATTAGGTCGGACAGTTGTCCTATGACATTGATAGTTGGAGCATCTCTCTTGTGCTTGCCTGGGTGTCTGAAGCACTTCTCCTTGATCATATTGTTGTATATAGGCACATCCTTTATGGCTTGGAGAAGTGGTATCTTTACACATAGCTATTTTAATTCTCCCAGAAGTTCAATTTTTTTCGGGGTCGATTGTGTGGTTCTAGTTAGTCTCCCAGGAAAGGGTGGAATGACTTTTGGTTCACTTTCCTTCTTTTACCCCTCATCCTACTTAGGAGGAGGTTAGCTATCTAGGAGAACCTTCCCAGATCATAGGTTAATCTCCTAAATCTCCACAAGATAGGTCGGGCATGATGTTTCTCCAGTATATACCTGTTGGGCCTATCTGTTATTAGGTTTTGGGTTCGATTGAGCAAGTATTTGGGGTTGTCTTGATGGAGCAGGAGGTAATTGTTGTGGTTGAGCAAGTGCTTGAGGCAAAAGAGTTGGAGGAGAGTTGTACTAGGGCCTCCACCCCTAATTAGGTGCATTCCACTGAGGCTATGGCTGAACATAAGAGTGAAACGAATGAGCAACTGGCGGAGCCTAGTATTGAGGAGGATACGACCAAGGACGGGGTGTGGACCAGGAAGGATGAGTAGGGTGACCCCAAGAAGGCATAGAAGTGGCTTGATTGGGGTTGTAATAAGTTTGGGATGTCCCTTTCATTCCTTGCCAGTATGGTCTAGGTCCATGTGGCCTACTTTGGTTCATGAAATAGAGTGGTTCGGTGGCTCCTTCGGCCCCTTGATATGCAGCTATAATTCCAGGCAAGGAAGGGCATTGATTCATAGGATGGTCTTCTTCACAAACTAAACACACTTCTATAAAGTGCAATGGACATTTGTTCCTAGAATGATTTCTAGTGCACCTGGGACAAAAGATGAACAAAGCCCTCTCAGTTTCCTCTTATTTCCTTTTGATATGTAAGGTATCCATTTGCATGGCAAGAGTCCGCCTCATCTCGCTCTTGAAATCTTCCAACTGATTCTCAAGTTTGTTTCTAAGGGATGAACTGGATGAGGATGTACTAGCTAAAGGTTGAATTCCCCTACCTCTCTTTCTAGCTGACCTAGAATGGTTTCTAAACACAGCCTTTATGTCATCATAAGGTAGTTGGTAGATGCCTCCCCTAGCCAGCAAATGGAGCGTATCTAGAAGGTCTTCAAGGACTCCTCTGAGCAAAACCATATTCAGAGATTCGGGTTCAAGTGTGCACCTAGCCCTTTTATAACTGAATTAAAACCTCTCTTCATAGTCTTCTAAAGGTCATTTGGAAGATTTCTTCCTTGGTATCATTTGACCTACAGTAGTCCTGGTATTTGTTGTCAAAGGCTTGTTGCATCTGAGCCCAAGTTGTGATACTATTTCCAGGTAACCCCATGAATTAGCACAATGCTGCATCCTTGAGGGTAGAAGGAAACAGTTTCAACTTTTGCTCGTCCTCTGCATAGTCATAGGTTCGACAAAGAACATCAAATTCAAATAAGAAGGTATCAGGATCTTTGGTAGTTAGTCCATGGAAGTCAGGTAAGGTTGAAGGACTTATTTTTTTCATTTTTGTGTCCCCATTGGTTTCTTGGATAGGAAAGGCACCTTCTATTCTTTCCCCATTTCCTCTAATGTTTCTGTTTTCAGCCATGGTCTCAGGAGGAATGGTTTCTTACTCTTCTTCTGTTATAGGATCTTCGTATATGTCTGGAGGTTCACCTATAGGTTCTTCTGGATCACTACCACCAAAGAAGAGAGAAGGGTGATTTAGTGATGTGGTGGGGGTGTTGGGTAGGAATTTTCCTGAATTGTCTCTAGTCCTATGAGGCATGAAAAGAAATCTTTTTTTGGGTGATTTTTCTTTTTTTGTTTGTACTTGCAAAATTGAAATGGATTGAACAACAAATTGCAACTAACTGAAATGAATCTTGCTAAAATGGAAATTGCAGAATTGAAATGAAAGTAGGAGATGACTAATCTACTTTGTTGGAATGGAAATTGCAGAATTGAAATGAAAGTAGGAAATGCCTAATCTACGATTGCTAAAATGAAATTGCAGAATTGAAATGAAAGCAAGAAATGCATAATATACACTTGCTGAAAGTAAATTGTAGAATTGAAATGAAAGCAGGAAATGCCTAATCTACTTTTGCAGAATTGAAATTGCATAATGGAAATGAAACAACTATTCTACTTTTGTTGAAATAAACTACTTAGCAGAATGTTGCAGTAGAAAATAGAAGAAAGAAGTAATCACAAAATACTCTGATGCTTCCCTAGAAATAGCACCAAAAAGAGTGGTGAGCTCTAGTATTGCAGCAATAATGCTGCAACTCCTGGGGCTTCCTTCTTTACTTTTATCAACTTGGTAGTTCGTAACAAACTTGGAAGCGACTGTGATGTATGCACAAGTACTAGCTCTTACTGTAGGTTGTCACTTGATTAGCTGGCGCAAGTTCGCTAGGAACTTAAGCCAACTTCTATGAGTTCTTAGAAGAAGATTTTACTGGGATGGAAGAGAGCTAACTCTACAAGGGCTATTATACTTGTAGAAGGAGAAGGAAAACTGGAATGAAACACAAAACCTAGCAAACCCTAGTTTACCCACTAACCCTATTTTTGCAAGAAAAGAGATGGAAACTAATGAAGTGAGTGCCATTGAATACTAAAAAGGTAAATTGCATTTATTCAAGCTACTTCTGAAGAGGAATGAGAAGAAATCATCTTTTTGTACTTTTGAGTATTTTTATGTGGAATTATCATGCTTGTGATTTCACTAGTTGTGATTGTGCAGAGGTTTGGTGGCAAAGAAAGATGGAGCTGGATTTTGCAGAAGGTGAGGAAGGTGTGGACAGGTCCTAAGAAGCCCCTATTACCCTTCTGAAGACTTCCATTGCGATCAAACTTCAAAAAATCACTCACATGAAATTCTACAGGAGGTTACATGGGATCTACGGGAGGTTCTATAGGAGGATCTACAGGAGCAGGCTGAAAGCTGCTTTTAGGGTTTTGAAGGTGGAAGAATGATGGGAAAGGGGAACTGAAGGCTAGATGAAGGTGTTGAGGTGTCTATAACTTGTCAAGGAAGATCAGGGATGAAGGAGATGGTTGGATTTGTTCAAATGGCAAGAAAGAAGCTTTATGAAAAAATGCAAAAATTAGGGCAGATTGGCGAAATGTGGCGAATGAGCTAGGGGATCTATGAGAAGTGAGATGGTGCTAGATGTTTTATGCAGAAATAATGATCTAGGTTTTCCTGCAAGAGATCTGTACATTTACTTCTCAAAATTGACCAAAGCAAGAAATAAAAAACAGAGTTTTGTTTAGCTTAACCTAATTTCTGACCTAAAAAAAAAAATGTTAAAAAGTACCTTATGAATAGAAAATCATGTGAGAGAACTATGGAAAAAGGACATGAAATGATCTAAGCAATTGAATCTAAACCAATATCAACTTTTCTGAATCAAAGTATCGCACTAGTAGTTGCATGGAAGAGCCAAAACTATGTTTTTGGTGGCAGCAGTAGTGCCTTGACCTCAAATCATAGTCCCAGGAAGGGAGAAAGGAGATCAAGACCTATTGTTGGCCTTTTCGGATCCTTTTCTATCACTGCAACAACTTATTTAAGCAACCTGAAACAAGAAAAACTATTCTAACCATCAAAAGCAACCTAATCTAATGAAGTAAAATGAGTATATGCAACAGAAATTAACTCATGAATGGAAACAAAAGCATGTAAGTACATAAAGGAGGTGTTGGGTGGCTTGGGTTGGGCCCTAACCCAATAGTTTTAGCCCTTTGAAAAATATCAGTACTGGCTCAAAACTTGGTTCATCTTCATTATAAAAAATAACAGTTACATCATTTACACTGTTCTAAAAAAGAGCTCAAAAATGAGCTGAGCACAATGCTACACAAAAGTGTGAAAATATACTAAGAACTGGCTAACCTACTAAGGCTTGAAGCCTTCTTATTTATACAAATGCAGACTCCCAATAGTCCACCTAAAATTAAGGAAATCGGCTTCCTAGAACTAAAGATAACAACAATCCTACTTGACTTGCTCAGCTGCCCCTTGGAATCATCAATGTGGGCCTTGTACTCCGAGTTGTTGATGGAGGATTCGAGGAAAGGGGTCATTAATGAAGGAGACACCCCTCCTACAAGTCCTCTTCACTGTTTAACTTGAGTTTTGGCTGCCACGTGCTCATAAATTCCTTGTCTTTGTCCAAAATTTTCCAAAAAATGTGCAATAAACACTCATTAGACTACATGGCAAAGTGACTAACCCAATTCACCCTATTAGCATAAATATATTCAAAAACATGCAACAAACTAATGAGAATGGTGGATTAAATCGAAATAATAGGCAGAAGGAGCCCATATAGTTACCCATTTATGGGGCTCATCAATGATTTAGCGGACACCTACATATAGAATGCAGACGAAAAATTAGCCTTAGGATCAGGGCACGGGTGCAGTGCGTGGAGGATTATAGGGCAAGAAAGAGGACAAGGAGGAGGGGATAAAAGGGGTTGCAGACAAGTCATTTGTTATAATTATGGAGAAGTAGTTCATTTTTCACACGACTATTAGAAATCAACACATCCCTCCTGTCAGTATTGCCAATAGTTTGATCATGTTATAGAAGATTTCCCAGTAATAATAGCCAAGATGTAGGAGAAGAAGGCTCAAATGCCTATGTAGAATATTCAGATGATGATAGAAGAGCCTCATGAGGATGAACCTAGAATTAATATAGTGACATGAATTGATATTTACAGTAGAAAAGATAAAGGAAAACAACTAGAAACTAAAGGGTGGGTACTCAAGGCTGCTAAGAAGGAAGTTGGATTCGATCAAAACTGGGCAAGTAAACCTTTATGGAAGCCAAAAATAAATTTTTTGAGGGCTCTACCTTGGGAAGTAAGGAGAAGTCTGGCAAAACAATGAAGAAAAGGACATAGATCCTTCGTTATTTGCTACCTTCTTGAAGGCATGTATGAACCTATTGTGGGATAGAAAGAGGTAGAAGAAATCCAAGAGTTAATTGATCACTGTATAGGTAAAGTCAAGACTCCTCCAGAACAACACACTATACTAAAAGTGGGCAAACGCAAGAAAGGAACATGTTGTGAAATGAGGCTAACTGCATAGATTGGAGAGTATGAAATGGATTAGGTAATTCTCGATTCAGAATTTGATGCAAATGTGCTATCAAAACAAACTTGAGAAAGAATGGGAAGAGCTACACTGTAGTGGTCTCTTTTCCAGCTATATATGGAAAATCAAGAGAAGATCATTCCTATGGGTCACCTGTATGGGGTTATGGTGGATATTTAAGGAGTGAGCGCCCTAGCCAACTTTGAAGTAATGGAGATAGTGGACGATAATAAACCTTACCCTGTGCTATTTGGCATTGATTGGGCCTTTGACATGGATGCAGTCATTAATCTTAAGAAACTCAGAATGACATTTGAGAGGAAGGTACTTTGAGTTATTGTTCCATTGGATCCAGATGAAGGTGTGTGATACACGAAACCAGTCCGTGATTATGAAGACGAGGACGATATGGACGAGATATATAAGATCACTATCTGTGATAAGTACTAGATCAATCCTACAACAGATGGATGAAGTACATGGGATAGACATAGCTCCTGCACCTCAAATTCCGATGAGGAGCTTGAGCATTAGCATAATAGATTACACAAGGGCTCCTCACTATGTTGTAACATATTGAAAAATTCGCTTCCTGTGATCCACAAAGGTATGAAATCTACCTCATTATGATGGTTTAAATGATGTTAATTTGTCTTTGGATAAGTTCAAAAGGGAGGTTCCACAAAAACATTGGTTATAGGCACTAGATTTCACGCTGCAAGCCACACCTCCCCACTAGTGGGGTATGCATAAGGACAACTTTGTTGACTGGAAGGAATACTAGTGAATGCTATAACTGAGGTTCGGGTATGCCAATAATCGTATGATAGAGAAGTACACTAGAAAAGATGATTCGCACGAGCATCTACTGTGATGTACTAAATCATTGGGAGAGAAACCCCAACCTCAATGAGTGCACATCTTTTGTCACACTTTGGATACCATTTCAATGAATTGGTACCTGGAAACTGAGCTACACCATGGAACGACCAAGTGGGATATCCTCAAGGAAAGTCTCCCATTGACCTTCAACTTTGAGGATGGCTTTGAATGTATTGATGAGGTTCTCCAAGAAATTAAAGCTGCAATGTTTAGAATGCCTAAGGAACTAGTATAACGGGTTCAACTAAACTAGAATATGTATTTGCATCATGCGCTGGAATGCTATAATGTGACCATGGAAGAAGATTAAGATGAACCCAGAAATATCAACATTCTAGAGTGTGAAGGGCAGCGTGAATTTGAAGGACCCAAAGCCCCAATCCCTCACATAGAAGAGCCTTCAAAGAATAGATAGGTAAACATTGGATTGGACGCACAACCGAATTTTTCAAAGATAGGTGACTGTTTGGATGAAGATACAGTTGATAAGGTCATAAAACTACTACGCGAATACTAGGATATTTTTCCTACCAAGTTCTCAGATCTGAAGGGGATAGAGGGGGACCTGGGCATGATGAAGATTACTTTGAAGGTAGTCATGAAGCCTGTAAAACAACGACCCTAATGTTTGAATCCCAAGTACAAGGAAAAGGTGCGCGAAGAGTTAGATAAAATTCTAGAGGCTAGGATGATTGAGCCAGTGGAAGAGTTGGATTGGGTAAGTCCTATGGTAGTCCATGAAAAGAAGCAACAAGATGAAATCTAGATATGTGTCGATCTAAGGAACTTAAATGATGCATGCATCCATGACCCATTTCCAACATCGTTTACAGATGAAGCCTTGGATAATGTTGGAGGGCAGGAAGATTACTTATTCACTGATGGTTTCTCAGGGTGTCATCAGATTAAGATCGTGCCAGAGGATCGCAACAAAACCACCTTTGCTACAGAATGGGGGTGCTTTCAATACATGGTAATGTCATTTGCACTAAACAATGATCCTGTGATATTCTGAAGGGTAGTAATTTCCACTTTTAAGGAATTTAACCATAAGTTATTAGAAGTCTACTTTGGTTGATGAATGCATGGGCTACTAAAGTATTGTTGCAGCTAACTAGTGAGTATTTGGAACCTTCTTGGTGACCCTCAGATGAAAAGTATCAGTTTACGATTAGATAAAACTAATAAATCATGATGGTGTAACCAAAGTGCATGTCATTCTAAATTCCAGGTTGCAAGGTCACAATTTATATGGGTATCAAGGTCACAATTTAGATAGGTCGCAAAATCACAATTTATATTAGGTCAAAAAAATTTAGATTAGGTCACAAAATTTTAGATTAAGGCACAAGGTCATAAAGTTGCAAGGTCTTGAGGTTGCAAGGTCACAAGGTCACAAAGTTTCAAGGTCAAAAGGTCATGAGGTTGCATGGTCATGAAGTCACGAAGTCATGAGGTCGAAAGGTCACAAGTTCACTAGCTTCGTGAGGTTATGAGGTCACAAGGTTGCACACTTGGAGTCTCAGATAATTGTGACCTGCAACCTTGAGAAAACATCAAGTTTGGAACTTGTCAAGTGGAATAGTAGCATAAGTATAGAAACTTAGACTCCATTTCCTTAAGGTCACCTATGCGGTTGATTCATATCATAGTAACTCTTCATCACATGTTTACCTCGGTGGGTTAGTTACTTGGGTAGATGTGGGAGGAGGGTGTTACAAAGTGGTATCAAAACATGGTTTACCCCTAGAACGGGATGGGTGGTTTGTTGGTCATGCAGGCATGTCGAATTACATAAGTGTTCTTGTGCTTGTGGTCTATGCATTTGTTGTGAATGCATGTTGATCATGCATTGGTAATGCATGTTAGTGTTTATATGTTGCTATGTATACATTGACTAGATAATGGTTGAAATGATTCTTATATGTCGACTTGATTATATTTATATATGTATTTTTATAATCTGGTCAGTCTTGTAGACGAGATATCCTCCCCAAAATCTACTAAGGTATTTTGGTTTGTTTATGATTTGGTTTAGTTGACATAGTATACCTTGCAAGAAGAAGGGATCAAATATGACTAGAAAGATGGTAAACTACAGTTCACGAGACTCTCCCTATGCATCAGATGAGTAGCGTTTTGTTGGAAAATTTCTGACTTAACAGAAACATTGAGAATATTAAAGCAATAAATAAGGAGTTTCAAAGTAGATAATTAAAGAATAATGCAGGAACAGGAGAAACAAGTAGAAATCAATGTAGTAATCCTATAGAGTTTGTTAAAATTGCAGGATAGGGATCACTTCAGGTCAGCCATGAGTAAGAGGATAGGACTAATGGGGCATATGGAATTAGATCTCATAGTGGGCATAGTTCATATAGAGATGACACGATCAGAGATGGTAGTCTCTTGGATACTTTAGATAGGAGAGGTGATCGACACAGATTTTATTCTAGTTCTGATTCTGACAGTTATCACGATCATTGCCATTGTCATCCTTACAGGAGGAATGATAGGGGATATTTGTCAGATGAGTTCAAGAAATAAAAGCCACCTCAATTCGATGGAGAAATGAAGAAATCACAAGATTTAGAAGCATGGTTTCTTGGGATAAATAATCTCTTCATATTGCATGATTACTTAGATAACATGAAGGCTAGAATAACTACATTCATTCTTAAAGGTAAAGTGGACATATGGTGGAAAGATGTAAAGAATGTCAAAGATGTTTATGAGTAGGAGTTGACTTAGAGTGAATTTAAGGGACTATTCAAAAATAATTTTCTATCAGACAGATACTATGGTGATAAGGAAAATCAGTTCTATGAACCGAAGATGGGATCTATGACTGACAAGGAATACACTAGTAGATTTCTAGAGTTGTTGAGATATTTTCCTTACCTCGAGGAGGAGAAGGAAAATATTCAGAGATTCATCAATGGATTTCTGGTAGCATTCAAGGAAAGGATTGAGTTCGATGAGACTAGATCATTAGAGGAGGTCATTCGGAAGCTAAAGCATTGTTATGAGAAATCAAAGCACAGATCTGAGACTAAGCAAGCCTGGAAAGGTGATGATAAGAATAAATGGAAATGGGATAAGAAGCAAACAAGGCCTCAAGTAAAAAAGATAATGAAGCATCATATAATAATTTCAATTCATCTAACTGAGGGCATGGATTTCAGTTTAAGGAGAAGAACAAGGGTGATGGTAGGATGCGTTTACAATGTTGTACTTGGGGAAAGGAATATCGTAGGAGAGATTGTCCACAACATCAGGGTGATAGACTGCAGATCTACAGTTCTCAGGAGGCATAGGCAATGGGGGATGTTGGACAGAGTGTTCCTCAAATTTATGTAGTGCTGGATAACAGGTAGACAGATCAACAAGCATCAATTATCGAGATGGATAGTAAGAATTGTGATCAAGTTATTTTATATTTTGATGAACCTTGATCTAATTATAGTTATGTTAATCCTAACCTGGTGGATAAGTGTTTTTTGAATAAATAAGTGCATGAAAAATCTTGGTCAATGTAATTGGCTATAGGTACAAAGAAGAGATTTAATCATCGGGTAAGGGCTTGTGCATTTGAGTTGAATTGTATATCTACATTATCACATTTGAATGTATTTCTGTTGCGATCGTATAGTATGCTTTTGGGTATGGATTGACTATATCTTCACAAGACTAAGGTGGACTGTTATGGCAAAGTTATTGAGTGCGTGGATGAAAATGGGGAACAAAAATTCTCACAAGGTAAGAAGAAGGAAACATCAGTTAGAATGGTGATAGCTATGCAAGAAAAGCATAGTCATAGGAAAGGATGTGTGTTATTCGAAGTACATATTTCTAGTGACAAAGTTAAGGAAGTTGAGGGTGTAGAGGTATTAAGCAGGTACTTGATCTTACAATAGTTTTAGGATGTATTTCCCATAGATATTTCATAATTTTCACCTCACAGGGAAGTGGATTTTTCTATTGAGTTAGTACCCAGGGCAACATCACCATCAAAGTCACCATATAGGCTGAGCACTACAGAGTTGATAGAGTTGAAACTATAGCTAAAGGAATTCTTGACAAGGGATACATTAGGCCAACTGTATCATCTTGGGGTGCACCAATGGTGTTTGTGAAGAAGAAGGATGGTACTCTTAGGCTATGCATCAATTATAGGTAGTTGAATAAAGTGACCATCAAATACAGGTATCCATTGTGAAGCATTGATGATTTGTTCAATCAGTTGAAGGGAGCAGTGGTGTTCTCAAATATTGATCTGAGATTTGGATATCATCAGGTACACATTAAAGAGATTACATTCACAAGACAAATTTTCAGACTAAGTACAAACATTATGAGTTTGTTTTAGTTCCATTTGGCTTGACTAATGCTCTAACTACCTTTATGTGATTAATGAACAGTGTGTGGCACCCTTATCTTGACAAGTTTGTTATTTTGTTCATTGATGACATCTTGATATATTCTAAAAATGAAGAAGAACATGTCGAACATTTAGCAGCAGTGTTGAGATTGCTAAGAGAGCATCAATTGTATGCTAAGATTAATAAATGTAGTTTCTTTCACACAGAGGTACAATACTTACAACATGTGGTTTCCTAGGAAGGCATAGAAGTGGATCCAGAGAAGACAAGGGCTATCATGGAATGGGCTTCTCATATAAATGTGGATGAGGGAAGATCATTCATGGGGTTCACAGGTTACTATAGGAGGTTCTTCATGAACTTCTCTCACGTTGCTTATTCAATCACATCATTGCAAAGGAAAGGTAAGAAGTTTGAATTGATAGATGAATGTGCAACAATTTTCAAGCAGATGAAGCCGTTGTTAATGAATGCTCTAGTGTTAAAGATCATCTATCCGGGCAAAGAATTCATGGTATGTATAGATTCTTGCAAGAGAGGATTGGGTGGAGTCCTGATGCAGGAAGGACAGGTGGTATGTTATGAGCCATAGAAACTAAATGATCATGAGAAGAAGTATCTGACACGTTCTCTTGAGTTGGAAGTGATCATTCATGCATTGAAGATGTGGAGGCAATATCTTCCTGGCAAGCGATTTTTATTGATAAGTGATCACAATGGATTGCAGTATCTATTTAACCAACCAAATCTGAATGCCATGAAAGCTATATGGTTGGCCATGATCAGTGAGTTTGACTTTGAGATCAGGTTTATTAAATGTAATGAGAATAGTGTTGGAGATGCTCTTAGCAGGCAGATAGATGTGAATCATATAGCAGCTATAAGCTCCTATGGGACAGATCTACATGATAGGATCTTGCAAGCAGGCCAACAGGATTTCAAGTATATGGAGCTTAGGCATAGATTGCAACAGAGCATAGGTACAGGTACATGTAGTGGTATAGGTGCAGGTACAGGTGCATAGGATGTGGACTATTTTCTCATGAAAGATGGCATGCTCATATTTAGGAACAGGATATATGTTTTAGAGAACAATGAACTGAAGAAGGTGATCTTTAGGGAGTTTCATGCAAAACCATATTCAGGTCACCCAAGAAATCAGAAGACACTGACATCAGTGAAGAAGTTTTAATATTGGTCAAATTTAAAGAGAGACATAGTAGACTTCATGGCTAGGTGTTTGGATTATAAGTAGGTGAATGCAGAGTGTAAGAGTCCAGGTGTACTACTACAGTTGATTACGATTCTAGTGTCGAAATGTGAGTTAATTTCCATGGAATTTATCACAATTTTGTTGAGGACATATAGGCATCATGATTCCATCATGGTTGTGGTGGACAAGTTGACAAAGGTAGCACACTTCATTCCAGTAAATTCTACATATTTAGCGAATGATGTAGCATGGGTCTTCATCAAAGATGTGGTGAGCTTGCATGGTGTTCCTTAGAAGATTTTTTAAGACATGGATGCAAAGTTCACTTACAAGTTTTGGAAGGAGTTGTTTGCAGGTATAGGTACAAAGTTGGCCTTCATTATGGCTTATCATTTGCAAACATGTGGACATACCAAGAGGGTCAATAGGATATTAGAAGACATGTTTAAGATGTATGTGATGCACCAACAATGGAAGTGGGAAGGATTTTCTTACAATAATGGGTATCAAGAGTCACTGAGGATGATTCCATTTGAGGCACTCTATGGAAGGATATGTAATACTTCCATCAATTGGAGTGATCCAGCTAACAAGGTATTGATAGGACCAAATATGTTGGCAGATATGGAACAATAAATGTAGGTAATTGTTGGTGTTTAGATATGAATCATGCAATTCACCCAATTCCATATTAATTGTCAATCCAGGGCTCTACGAGTTATTTCAAGGCTATCATGAAGATCATATGCATGCCACAGTTTCCCTACCCAGTAATAAACATTCAATTATAAACTTAACAATGTGTAACAACAAGTGATAACTATAACAATGAATAAGAGTAACAGTAGTAATGACTGTAACAGTAACAAGAGTAACAACAAAGCCAACTCACAACAACACACTGATAATCATTCACAATGATAAATAAATTAACTAAAATAAGCCTATGGACACATCTATCCAACAACATCTGGTCAGGAGAGTGGGCACAACTCCTTGATCAGGGCTCTGGCAAGATCCCATGAAGATCATAATTTCATTAATCAAAAGGATAATACATGTATGTTTTTTCAAACTCAAAGTTGACGTAATTCTCTACAGTCTTAACTGTCGGCTTTCACAAACTTGTAACTCTACTTCTACAATTTGTTAATACTAACAACTCCTAGAATTATGGTAGTTATCTGCCTACAATTACATATAAAGATATCAATACATTAATTAAAAGATTGATCCATGATTTCAATTGATGTCTCAGGATAGCATTGTCAGGTGGATGGTCACCATTCTTGAACCACGACCTTAATCATACTTCCCACAAGCATGCAAGAATAATCGAATTAGAAAGTCGCTTAGGTAAAAATCACCTATAACTATGCTTCATTGATTAATGATTCATAACAACATGATAAGAGGTATACTTGTGCAGTTTAGAATGTAAATTGACCAACAATGGTGTAAAATGGATACAGGAAACAAGGAAAAAAGGTGGGTAAAAACATGCAAATTAGACCACCAACATCTCCCCCCAACTAGTCTTTCTCCAAGTCCTCATGCAGCCCGTCGCTTGTGTAGATCTGGGTTGGAGTTGTGATGATCAGCATGAAGCTATGTGAGATCATATTTTGTAGCAATTTATTTTTCCCAGAGGCTTATATCCATCTGTCTAGAGGACTTTCTTCCACCAATCCTCTCCTACCTCATAAGTTGAACCATAAGGATTGGTTGCTAGCCAGATAATGGGGAACCAGAATCTCAAGCCCATCTCTCAGACCCCATGAAGTTGCATGCATACAACATACCAAGGTACCCTATTTAAATCTCGAGCAAAATTGGGGGCCCCAAAATGTTCATGTATCCTAACCGCTGATGATGATAACATCCGTTGTTTCTGGTAATTGTCCCGGCCTCCTCTTGACAAGTAAAAAAAATTATGCATATGTGAATGCACCATTTATGGGTTTCCAACATCTGTCCTTTTGTCCCTCGCTCCCTAAGACAGTTTGGTGTCTGTTATAAACATTCACAAATTGACAATTCTCCATCTAAAGGACAAGCGGCATGTTTGCTTGATTCTCTTCGAACGTGTTGAAGGCCTTCTTTAGTTTAACTTGATTAACTGTGTAGAAAGTAAAGGCTCTCAATTGGATTTATCCCATGTATAGCCTTGGGTTGAATGATTGGTCATCACCCAGAAAGTAATCATGCATATAGAGTTCACACATCAAGTGTTGATTTAGAATATTGTGGCTTCTCAAGATGTGAAAAAATTGTATTGGGTCATCTATCACGAGGCTCAGTTCCTGGGGGATTCTTTCTAAACAAAATAATAGATATTATTCATGGAGGAATAGAGCATAGATATGGGTAGGGGGTTGGAAATCCCTTACCTGTTGTTCCAGAGCAAACATTTCTTCCTTATCAGCCTTTAGTGGCTGCATATGCCCTTCCAATTCCTCGATTTTCTTTTGTTGCTTATGTTGCTTTCATTTCTCTTTCTCTATTTGCTCCATGTAATTGGTAACTATTTTTGTGGCTTGCTCACAAAATCCCTTCACTCCTTTTTGGTGGGATTCTAGAGGAATGGTACCTCGTTGAAGGTGTGTTGCAACAGCTGACCACTTTTGAATTTTTGCAGTCAAGAAAAACTTCGGTCCCTCGATCACATGCAAAAAATGACTTGGTCTATGTAGTTGCAAAGATTGTGGGCCTATCCTCGGTCTGCACTACTACTGAGATGGTTTAAGCCCTAGGTTTTTCATCATTCTTATTATGCCTCCTCGCTTTCGTTCATCAGTGCAGTACATACTTCCTTAACTTGACAATTTCCATTTTTAGCTACATGTTTTCCCTAAACTGTGATTGGTACCTCTCTTTAAGAGGAGGCAACCTCCTCAACCAGTCTCATAGCTGGTCTGGGGTTTGGTGGATTGATATCAAAAAATTCTTCATCAGGCTCTTGCTTTACCCTGAACCCCTTTGTTTGTTCCTCAACTCGAGGAATAGTCCTAACGTCTTCTCCTTTGGGTCTCAGAATCACCATATCTTCCCTTGGTGGTTCTGGAGTCACTACAGGCCCTTGCGGGATAGTGTCTTCAAAACCCTTTTCTTGTGGCTTCTCCACTTCCCAACTGTTTTCTCCTTCAGATCTTGAATCCTCCACACCTTCCTTTGGTGGCTCTGTATCCACTGCAGGTCCTTGTGGGGTAGTGTCAACAACAAAATTCTCCTCTAATGGCCGTGTGGGGATAGTATCGACCATAGTCTCTTTAGTTTTTTCTTTGGTCGACACTGGTTCTTGTGTGACAGTGACAATCACCAATCCCTCAATTTGTGCAATTTGTTCACCAGTCAAGACTAGTTCTTGTGTAATGGTGTTGATGATGGTGCCTTTAACCACCCTGACAAATTTTATGATCAAGGGAGAGGCTTATTCCTTCACTAGGTGCCTAGGGGAATGAAACCTCCTTGCCCCTCTTGGTAAGGATGCAAGAAGTAGAGAACAAAAAATGATTTCTTCAGTGTTCATTATCTCAGTGTCTGTTGCCTCAAGTCCTCCTTCCCTTGTGCTCATTGGCTGTTATGTGCTCCTTTTTTCATTTTTTGTCTGTGCTTCTTCTAGTTTGTCCTCATGCTCAACAGTTGACACTGGTTCTTGTGGAGAAGTGTCAACTACAACCCCTGCTTCTTTCATGGGTTCCTTAATCACTTGAGTAGGTGATGCTAGTCCTTGTGTATCAACACCACTTGTAGCCTCAACCAAAGGTTCCTCATTTTCTTGAATAAGTGATATTGGTTCTTGTGTGTCAACAACACCTAAAATTTCATCCAAGGATGGTGATTCTCTCCTCAAGGTGGCAGTCACCGTTGGTTCCTACAGAACATCATCAACTGCATTTTCTTCTATCCCCATTTCTTCTTCTCCCATTGGGCCAACAGGAAACACTAGTTCTTGTGGAGCAGCATCGACTGTGGCCTCTTCTGTCTCAATTTGCTCTACTCGCCTTGATCCAATAAGGGATGTTGATTCTTGTGGAGCAGTGTCATCTGCAGCTTCTTTTTCTTCTTCTTCTTCTTCTTTTTCTGCCATAAATTCTCCCTCATCCTCCCTTATAGGCATCATAGTTGCAAGTTCTTCCTATGCTAGCTCGGTGAATTGTGGCCAAGCCACAAAAGTTCAAGACAGAGCAGGCACCACTAATACTCTGACCAACCCATGATTTGTAAGGACCACTAATGCTTGTCAAGACTGATGAGAAGGCTGTGCCATTAGTTGAATATTGTTCCATAGAAAATATGGCATGTCTAGAGAATGAATTCGTGCATGTCAAAACCAAAGGCATGCAAGAAGATTAAAATGATACTCAAACAAAGTAGAAAACTAGCCTTCAAAAGTAATGTACTTCATGAAAAAATATGTGATCTCGGCCCATGGGTGCAGCAACGAATTTCAACCATACCCCCTACCCTTTTGGAATGTTGTTTCTCTAGCCTACAAGAACAATTATAGGAACTCTAGCAAAGGAGATTTCCTTGAAAACCATTTTTGCCCTCCTTACGACAAACCATTGATAGTAGAAATTACTTCCTCTATGACAGGAATATCAAAACCATGAACTCTGGAATGATTTCCATCCAAATTCAAAGAAAATTCCATTGTGATGGCTTCGTCAAATCCCTACAGCCTCTCAAAATACACTTGCCATCCTGCATCTAAAAATACCTGCCATATGTCTAGATTGCTTTGGACCTGCATTGTATTCTCTTGTCTATTCTTAATGTTTTCCCTCCCATTCTGTAGTTTCTCTATAGTAGAAATTGGATTAACAACGAGATCGTTGATGAGGAGTGTTAGTAGGTAGAATTGCAGTAATAGGGTTGTGGTGGTGATGGGGTGCAGTGATAGTGAAATTTAGGAAGATAATGGTAAAATAAGGAAAAATCCATGACATATTATGGTAATAATGAGTGATAATTATGGTAATCATTTCATAGCATTGGAAAGGACATCCCATTAACACAATCATACTTATTGAAGTCCCAATGCATATGGATAACCATGTGAAGTATGGTGGGGATCGTTGAGTGTACGCACTTGTCACAGGGTTCAATAGTGATACAATAATTCATTACTTCATTTTAGTTATGGAGTCTTCATATTTATTATAATACCTTCCTAACTAAGGGGATGACTGTCCGCAGTCATATCGAGTCATGTCAAATAAATTATCTATCAAATCCACAAATTCGATCAGGGAAGTACCTGGCGATTTACCTTGACAAAGTAATAGTAGTGAAGGAGTAACAACATTAGAGGGAGTAACAACACCCAAGGAGTAACGAGATCGGGGGAGTAATAGTGCCCAAGGAGTAATAGCACCCACTTGAACTCTTAGTCGGAATTACAACGGAGTAATAGCACAGAAGGAGTAAGAACACCAAAGTACTTAGACGAAATCGCCATCGTCATGGAGTAATAGCATCAGAGGAGTAACAACACTAGAGTAATTATAATAAATAGCCATCGCCATAGAGTAATGGCACTAGATGAGTAAAAACACCGGAGGAGTGACAACACTAGAGGAGTTACAACACTAGAGTACTTAGAAGAAATCACCATCGTCATAGAGTAACAACACCAGAGTACTTAGATGAAATCACCATCACCATGGAGTAACATCACCAAAGTACTTAGATGAAATCACCATCACCATGAAGTAACAACACCATAGGAGTAACAACACTGAAGCACTTAGACGAAATTGCCACAGAGTAACAACACTAGAGGAGTAATAGAATTGGAGGAGTACCGGCATTAGTGAAGTACTTAGACAAAATCACCATAATTAGAGTAACAACACCGGAGGAGTAACAACATCAGTGAAGAAATTAAACAAAATTTCCACAATCAGAGTAACAACATGGGAGGAGTAATAGCACCAGTGAAGAACTTAAAAAAAAATTCCATGATCAGAGTAACAACACAAGAGGAGTAACAACACCAATGAAGAACTTAGACAAAATTTCCAAGGAGTAACAACACAACTGAGATACCTACAAGAAAAATAATGATAGAGTAGTAATAAAATTTTATTATATTAGATATATAGATATATATTATGTTTTTTTCTTAGGTCAGAGGTGCAGAGGAAGAGTTCTCTGAACTAATAATTTTAAAACTAGAATTATCAGAGAAATTTTTAATAAAGGAGTCTTTAAAAGCTGGACAGTGGTATCATCTAAGGTGATGTTTGTTTACAAGAAAAGGAGTATGTGCCTCGTCAATTGTTATAAGTCTAAGAGTCCTGTTATCAAACATTGTGTCAACTTCATATGGTCCATCCGTCTGGAGCAAAGTTTTCCATTAAAATCTTTTAACCGAGAGTCATAGAGAAATCCCCAGTATCCCCTTTAAAACACTTTTTTCTTGATAAATCTTTCATGCCATTTAGTTCTCTGTTGTTGAATTGCAACAGTACTCTGGATAGCTACCAAATCAATTTCATCCAATTCATTTAACTCTTCTAGTCGATGTTTCTAGGCTTCTGAAAGATTCAAACCTACTTCAAACACTGTCCTGAGTGTCTTAATTTAAAATTATGCCAAAAACAAAGGGGATTTCCCATAGACAATCTCATATGGTGAAAATCTTGTTGTGTTTCACCATGTCATTCTATACACCCACAGTGCCTTAGGAAGTTTTTGAGCCGAATTTCAGCAAATGGTTTTCTATAGTCTTTGTAAGAATGGTTTCCAATACCTTATTTGTTTGCTCAACTTGGCCATTCACCCAAGGGTGATATGGAGACGTTACCCTGTGCTTGATGTAAATTGCACCACTCCATCTAAAACGATCTCTCCAAGAGCATCATACTGAGCAAAAAATTCTTCAAATAAGAAATCTGAGACAACATGTTATGTTGCTTTCACAACAGCTTTGGACTCTACCCACTTTGTCACATAATCCATGCAAACCAGAATGTGAACTTTATGATGGGAAGGCGCATTGAATGACCCAACGAAATTAATAGCCCATTTTTCGAAAGGGCTCAAGAACTAGTTGAGGCTGTAGCATCATGGCATCTACCTGACTAGGTTGACCCATTCATTGGAAACTATTGCACCCTCAAACATATTTCCTTGCATCACGAAAAATAGAGGACCAATAGTACCCCATTTGAAACACCTTTTGACATGTCCACTTATCTGCAAAATCTCCCCCACAAGGGCCATCATGAGAAGGTTTCAGAACACCATAGATGTCATCCTCACTTATGCAGTGTCAGATTGGTTAGTTGGGTCCCATGTAAAAGAGATATCCTTCTATCCATGAATAGCGGGCACTATGATGGATAATATTTCATTATTGTTTATGAGATAAGCATTGAGGCACTTTTCCTATAACAAGATAGTTAGCAATATCTACATACCAAAGAGTGTGAGTAGAAATTGCAAAATGATGTTGATCTAGAAAACTATCCTCTACAAGGGTACCTTCATCACTAGTATCCATCCTAAACAGGAAATTTGCAACCACAATATCTTTCCCTGGCATATCTACAATGTTAATATCAAATTACTGAATTAACAACAACCATCTTGTAATACGACCAGGGGTTATTGGTTTATTCATTAGATAACTGATAATTGTATGATCAGTGTGCAAAAAAGTAGGATACCCTCCAATATAATGATGAAACTTATTAATAGCATAAATAATAGCCAAGAACTCTTTTTCAGTTACCGTATAGTTCATTTCAATAGGAGTCATGTTCTTGTTGATTGCATATTCTTTCTTATCGTCTTGTTTCCCCATGACCGCCCCTACTCCTATTTGAGAAGCATATGTAGAGATGTGAAATGGGAGATCCTAGTCAGGACCTCATAAATAGGAGCTTTAGAAATAGGTTCTTTGATTTATTTAAAGGTTGATTCACATTGATTTGTCCACACAAAATCTGCATCTTTAGGTAACAACTGAAAAAATGGGAATGTTGTCTTAGAAAAATTATATATAAATTGCTTGTAATAGCGAACATAACCAATAAAGCTATGTACCTGTGTTAGTGTCTTAGATGTAGGAAAATTCAATATTACCTCTACCTTAGTAGGATCAACCTGAATTCCTGCCACTAAAAGCAGGTGCCTCAACACTATTCCTTCCTCCATCATCATATGATATTTTATTGTACTAAGAGAAACATGCATCTATATACATATTTTAATTAATTTCTCTATGTTTTGTAGACCTTCTTCAAAAGAATCCCCATATGGGGTGAAGTCATCCATGTAGATTTCAACGCTAGCATTGATTATATTAGAAACAATTCTACTATTGGCCCTTGAAAGGTAGAGGGTGTGTTGCAGAGACCAAATGGGAGGACTCGGTAGGAAACGGTCCCCCAAGCACATGCGAAGGTGGTTTTATCCTGATCCTTAGGAGGTATTTGTATCTGGTTGTATCTGTTGAATCCATATAGAAAGGAAAAAACTTCTTTCCATGTAATATGTTAAGTATCTGGTCAATAAAGGGTAGGGGAAAATGATATTTTAAGGTTTCTTTATTTAATTCCCTGTAATCCACACAAATTTTCCACTTTCCATTCTTCTTAGGAACAATGACCAGCGGGGAAACCCATTGACTGTCTCATATCAGATAAATGAAACCCATATCTAATAGCTTTTGTAATTCATCTTTGACACTGTTTCTTAAAGGAAGGGTTCATTCTTCTCTGTGGCTATCTAACAAGTCAACATTCTTCTCTAATTTATATGTGATGAGTGCATAAATCAACAGGGATGCCTTTCATATCTGTATACTCCCAAGAAAAGGCTCCTTTATGTTCTCGAAGGACCTTCAGTAGCCATTCAGTTTCGGAGGGAGAAAGGTCACGATTAATATTCAATGTTTTCCTAGTTCAATTTATACAAAAATGTTGTCACAAGGTACAATTACATGAATATTTCCAAGTTCGATTTCTAGTTCCATATTTTCCTAAATGCTGCAACACATGACAAATTTGAATAGCTGGTGGGTTGGGTCAGAAACGAAGTTGGGACTACTGAGAAAGGTGTTAATGGCATCATCTTTTGTTTCATCCTTGAAACAAGGAACCTCACTGATGGTAAGGATGGGTCTAACTTCTTCATTCTCGAATTCGTGTTGTTTCATATATAGAGATTTTTGCATCAAGGTAAATCTTATTTTATCTAATGAACTTGGTTCTGTTAGGGCCTAAATCTACCTCAGGCTGAGAAGGCAGGTCTAGGGTAACATCAAACCCCACTTAACATAGTAGTTAGCCCTACTAGGTCAGGAGAGGGCTCTCTCCTTGTCAATCTCAATGAAAATATATCAAAGAAGGCTTGAGATGACTGATATAACAACTAATTTTAGGCTAGGGATGTTTTCTCAAAATAATTTGATTGATTTTAATGGTTGGTTGCCGGATCAGATGGGGAAGGTAGTTTTGGGTTCGGGAAATGAACACAGATTTGCAGTGGTTTCTGTAGGGCGAGGTAGGCAAGTGTTTTAGCACTTTGAAATGAGTGAAATGGTGAGTCTAAAGACTGGTGAGGAGATGGAGAGGGCATGAAAGTGTCATGAGTCCTCTTCAGATAGTAGAAAACATGTAAACTTAAATAAACCCTAAGGAAAAGCACTGAAAAATCAATGAATTCTACCTTTTACACTTGATTCATTTAATTATGCAAAATAAGAGAGATGATGGCACACATAAACATAAGATCACTAAATAACTGAGAAGCAAACTATGCTAATTCACATTACCATAAGAATCTCACAAAATGCTGCAAAACCCTGCTTTATCTCCTTTCCAAACTGCAAAAATGATGTACAATAGTGCTCAATGCATCCACAAGAGTCCAACCTTTACAAATGACTAAAAAAACATATGATATAGAACTCCAAACCACCTGTGCTATCCATCATGTAGGTTTTAACCCCGTACAGAAATTACCTGCATACGAATTGTAAATCACAGAAAAATAAACAATGTGAGAGCATAGCACATAAAAAACACATATGCACAGAGATTTTCCCCTGGATCCCAAAACCAGGACTACCAGCTTGATTTTTCATTATGCTCCTTTCAATGTTACAATACATATTTATACATGCCGAAGCATCCAATACCATGGACTAAAAACCACCGCGTCCAAAACCATGGACCGAAACCCATCGTGTCCAAAAAACATGTGTGAAAATCATGCACAAAACCATAGGTGGGTCTGCCCAACCTAACATAGGGTCCAAAACCAAAATTTTCTGGGGCGCTGCCCCGGACCCCATAAAGTGGGGTTACGGGTACCCCTCAAACCCCCTATAAACTATGTGGAAAGAATATAACACAACCCAACAATCTCCCACTTGTTGTTTTCCTTCCACAGGGGGCCACAAGAGAGCTTAGTCATTTTTCCAGCGCTGAAACACCCATTGTTTCTCTACACCAAGAAAACTTCTCAGAGCAAACAAATTTTGTCAATGCATCTGCAGTATTCTTCAAAGTGTCCACCTTTACCAGCAACACCTTTTTGTCTTCTATCATATCCCTCACAAAGTGATACTGCACATCAATGTGCTTTGTCTTTGAATGATAAGCAGGGTTCTTTGCCAAGAAAATTGCACTTT
>APFE031604885.1:0-24994 GCA_000404065.3 Pinus taeda | reverse complement strand
AAGAAACATTCAAAAAGCTTCCTCTTTGGGGTGGTGCACCAAAAGAGATGAAAAGTGGGCACTAGTAACATTGGGTAAAAATATGTTGTTTGAAAAAAGGACTTTGTGTTCGTGATCTATACATTATTCACTAAGCCTTAAGTGCCAAAAATTGGTGGAGATGGGTCAAGAACCCAAAGTATTTGTGGAGAGAAATTTGGAAATGTAAGTATGCCCCCAATGTTTAGAAATATTGGCTCATCAGAAGACATGTAACATCATGGGCTCTCACATCTCGAATGTTTCTTGGGAAAAAAGCATCTTCTTAAGGAGAAAATATTTTAGGAAATTATAAATGAGAACAAGATTTCTATTGAAGGGGACTCCAAGAATATTATCAACATCTTCTACAAATCTCAATGTGGGTCATTTCCATCCAAATTATCTAAGAGTTGGAAGTTGGAAAATTTCATAGGTAATACTACAAAACTCGTAGAAAAAAATATAGCTCCCCTAATCTCTCATGTCCACAATGAAGGAAACAAAATGTCTAACAATCTAACCAATTTCATTCCTACTATAATGGCTCCTCCTCTCAAATTTGATTGGAGATATGATATTCCCAAATCCCTTCAATATCACTATCAATATATAGCTATGAAGGACATCATGCCCCAATGAGGGTTTCCAACAGCAAGAATACCTTGCCTCCTTGACATGATAATATCATAAACACAAGGGGGTTCAAGCTATTGCTATACTTAGTGAATTGGATGGGATCAAATAAAATAACATATCATGGCATGAATTTGGAATGAGGGTAAATGCTGCATGAGAATTGTGCATGATGCAAGGGATTACATGGAATCTTAGTGGGAAATTACATTAGCTCTTTACCATGCTCAAATCATAATGGGAATGGTAGTGGATTTATATTTGTGCTATAATTCTGCAAATAAGATGCCAACCATGGGAGCTTTCACCACACTACTATATGGAATTCAATATTCAGACTAAATACAACCCCACTGGTATTACGACTCAAAGTTCTCTCTTGGAAATACAGTTAGTGTTGTTGGCCTCCATATCATCTGCCTAATGGTACTAAAATCCTTGAAATGCTAACCTTTCATAATCCAAAACATTCAAATTGTTCAAGGCTAATCATGTCAATAATTTCTAGCATCGTGCTCTTATACACTAGTTTTTCCTCACTGGTCTCGATTAGAGGATTCAGACGTAACTTTTCTATGGATGTTTCACCACTTATGGTAACTACACACTTAGTTTGGATCTATTATTTTTTCTCAGGTATTCTACATTGTGGGTTTACTAATTTCTGAGATGATATTTCTTTATTGTGCTTCAAGAAAAGGATTTATCTTTATTGTCATCCCTTCTTACATTGACCCCAACATTTTCTTAGATTTTACTCTCCTCCCACTTAGAATATATTTCCATATAGGCTGCCAATTTTTCCCTCCTTTTTGAATTGCCTCTTCACACACTTGTTGACTCCTTAGCCATCTCACTTAGGTTGCCCTTTCCTACTTTTTCCCTCCTCCCTCTTTGCCACACCTTTGCACCACCCTTGAATCGTATGCTCCTCTTCATCGCCCTCCTCCCTTCATCCTGTCACTCAGTACAACCATGTATCATGGTACACCAACCATTAGATGTAGAGAGGGTTGGAAGAGGATCTCCTCTATCTCCACCAAGATGGAAAGCCGCATTGCCTCTACCTCCTAGCTCCTCACTCAAGCACAAGCTTATGACTCCATGGCTAGATATAAGTAAATCATTCTTAATCTATTCTGGTGGGATATTGAATAAGTGGAAGTTGAATTACAACATGACTATAATTTTATTCTTGATCACAATGTCAATGTTGCTACTTTTGATTGGATCCATGATATAGGGCCCTCCGCTCAGTCAATATATTACTAGTACATGCAAGAAGTTAATGTTTACTTGCACATAAAAATTCTTGTGGGATGAGTACTCATTGATCATGTAGATGGTCAATAGGAGCATACTATCAAATCAATACAGTTGGAGGAAAAAAATTATAGTGTGAATTGGAAGATGACTATTATAGTGAGGAGATCATCCAACATCTCCTTCTTCTCTAATGAAGATGGTGACTAGCCAATGTAGATGCCTCAAGGTTCAACCCATTAGTTTTCATGATTCATTGGTTTCATGTTCATAGTTGTAGTAGTCATTTTTTTCTATGTTGTTGTATGTTAACCTAGTCGAGTGTAGCCAACCTATTTGTATGAGTTTTCATTTACAAAATGCTTTAGTTAGACAAAGAAATAACAACCTTAAAAATTTGAAATTACACTACTATTATGGTTTCCCTTTGAGCAGATTAGCAACAAAAATTTGATTTATATAATCCTATATTGAAATAATGCAAAGTGCCGAAATTCAATGGGAAAAAGAACATAGAGTTCAATGTGAACAATATTTTAAAAATAAAGATTAATAATATATAAATATTTTAATGTTTTAAATGTAATACTATAAGACAAACTTTGAATTATATTATGTTGTAAAGCACCCGACCACATTCTATATGAAAAACACTTATAATAAATCAATTTCCACGAAATAAGAACTTGTTATATGTATAGAAGTTAAGGAAAAAAAGACAATTTAAAATTTTAGTTCTTATAAACATTTGATAAATATTAAAACAAAATTATAACAGATTAATATGAATATATACAATTGTTTTCCTTTTTTAAAAAGAATTTCAAAATAATATTTTTTACTAATTTATTAGGTGATATTTAACTTGAATCAATTCTTAGTTGCCCATGACTCCATTGTAGTTAAAACTTTATTATTTAAATATCTTTAAAAAAAATTAAAATAGATGTGTATACACTGATGGTAGGGATAAGTACTTTCTATAACTTAGTATGAAATAGATAAAACATATTATAGTAAAAAATGTTGTACACATCAAATACAACATTTAACTCTAATAATTTTATTCGTTTACTTATTTATTTTTTATATCAATGAGTAGGTTTTATATTAATTTTATGTTGAGACGCAAAACAATCCATTGAAATATCTATATAGATTTCCAAACATGAGGTTATGTGTAACATTCCTTGGTAACCTCGCATGACAATGCATGAAGTTAGAGTATTTTTATAGTATTTACCAACATATAACTTTCTGAATTAATTTCCATATTATTTCAATGATCATTTGATAAACCACCATCATTACATAGAGTAATATTTAGTTTAGGAATAGTAAGTTACAAAACCATTAACTACTATTGTTGTAACATATTAACTTAAACTTCCTGATGTAAAATTGCATCAATTCCATGATTATTTTAACTTTATTAGTTAATCACATTCTTGATAATATAAATATCACATCATGCAAGGATTCAACATCATAAAAATGGCACAACAAGCAATCGTACCATTAAACACTCATATAGCTTGGAAACCTCGTAGGGTGAAAACTAGCAAACTTTTAATTTTATTAAACACTCGTGAGGGTGTTCACTTCTCACCCAATGGTTGTAAGGGAGTCCATCCCTTGACCATTGTTTTAAAATATTACAAATAATCTCATCTCAAAAATAACATAATTAGCTATAAGTTGGCCTAATGGTTAAGAGCATGTGTTTCCTTATAGGAGGCCGAAGGTCCAAAACGAGAGGGGGTAGAGTTTGTAGACTTAGCAGTCAAATTCCTGCGTAGAGGTGGGTCTCTTTTCTCACAAACAAGGGGGTATAATACACCAATTTAGTGCCTGCCTTGGTCGTGACCTTAAAATTGGATAATAATAATAATAGCAATCTTCATGATATCATTTACCCACAAACCCTTGAGAATTGTGTCTTTGGGGTTTGGTTCTTCCCATCAACGGATTATCTTACAATTGACATTCCTCCAATATACATATACCACTAACTTATTGCATGCCATAATGATAAACATAACCCATATTTGCATGTTTCATAGTCTTTTCCTACAACTGTTATTGTCAGCAACCATTGATATCATGATTATTTCAAGTATTAATAAAACCAATAATAAATCCATACTAGTGATGTTTCATCATCTATTCATGTGCATTCACAAAATGCAACCAGAACAATGTGACAACTTGGAGGAATTTAACTGAGGTGACATGGCTATTGCCACTTAATTAGCTAAGGAAATTCGGGTTGGTGGGCTTGTAGTTCAATTTACATGTGTTCATTATTAATTTAAAGGAATCTAGTTTAGTTATTTCTAGTTGTCTCAACCAAACTAGTTTTAACATTTAATAGAACTAGTTGGGAGTTAGTTACATAGTGGGACAACATTATAACTCAAACATCATCTAGATAACTGGTCATTAAAAATCAAATAACTCATGCATTTAAGGAATTTGAACTTCTCAGTTTTGGTCTAGATCCCAAGGTAGTGTAACGTCAGTCGTAGACTATTCTTATGTGTACAGGTGTTTCATGTAATCAATGATCAATCCTTGGGAATTTCGTAATCATTTTGGAGTAAATTCCTAAAGAATAGCAATTGATTTCCTCATGATTTTTGCAAGGAAATACGAGGCTAGGTTAGTTGATATTTTTTTCAGTGTTAGCCGAAGTTTTTCATTGAGCAAAGAGAGAACAATTATTCTTTTACAAGTTATGTTGAGAGCTAGAGCTAGAGCTAGAAATTGTAATAGTTTCTCTATTCAACTAATTAATGCAAATAGACTTAAAGGGTTTTTATGATTTGTTTTTTCCAAGACGCATATGTGTACTTGTGTATGTGATTGATGCATGTTTTTGAATGTTATTCTAAATTGTGAATTAAAGTCCACATAGTAGTAGAGTAGAATTGTGTCTCTCGATTTAGTTTAAATTTATTGAGTTGAAATTCTATCACCAAATTTGTACATGGTATTAAAGAAAAATTCACTTTAGAACAATAATTTCAAAGTTTCTCCTTAGGAGGTTTAGATTTACAACTTTGTTGTAGCATGATTTCTTTAGGGTTGGGAGAATAGCCTTCAACGAATTGAGATTAGAGTATTCCTTGGGAAGCAACTTGAATTTCATTACTTGGAAGGGTCAAATGTAGGTAGTTCTTAATGACAATGGGTTTTTGGAATATGTCAAGAGAAGCATTGTAAAACCAGGATTAGTTGATGCCCAAAAACTATCCCAATAGAAGAAAGATGTAGCCAAGGAGAGGACAACAATCCTAGAGGGAGTGACAGAACACATTGTATCAAATCTCCATGGAAAAGAAAATCATTTCATTATGTGGAAGGAACTAACTGATCTATTCGAGAATAACACTGGCCATTCAAAACAAGCCCTTGAAGACAAACATTGAAATATTAAGATGCAGAAGAATGATACTATTGTTCAGTAGCTCACTAGATTTACACAAATTCATGATGAGGTTGGAGGGGTTGGTTTAAATGTTGTGGAAAATGACCTGGTGCTCCTTGTTATTCTAGGCCCTCCCAAAATATGGCATAGCTACCAGGGATCAGTGAATAGGAGGGAAAAAATACCAAATTGTGACATCTTATTATGTGATTTGGTACAAGAAGAAATCGGGTGAAATACTAGAGAAGGAAGTTCATCCAAGGCAGAGGATGAAGAAAACTTTACATGGACTGGAAAGGAAAGATCGGAAAAGGGAAGAAATCTTAAACCAAACCAGAATACAGATAAGGGGGAAAGAAGAAATACTTGTTCAGAATAAATGTTTAAATTTCCATGAATTCAATCACTATGCTACAAAGTGTACACACGAAAAGTCCAACAAGAAGAACAAAAAAGGAGTAGAAGGTGAAGCATTGGCATCACAGTTCAAGTTAGACTTCTCCTTCGTCACATACGTGGCCAACACAGTGATGAGGAGTGTGTGGTACTTGGACTAAGGTGACTTGTTTCACATCATAGGGTTTAGAGAGTTTTTCGGTGACCTGGAGGAGATATATATCCAGATACATATTGAGCTTGGCAATGACAGAAGATATAGTGCAACCAAGATAGATACAGTAACCTTTAACAGGTAATCGATATCTCCTCTTCACCTCAAGGATGCCATGTTTATACCGTGCCTCAAGAATAACCTCATTTACATAGTAGTTTTAGAAGACAACAACTATGATGTAATATTCAGTAAAAGGAAATCCTTTCTGAGACACATAGTCACTAGGAAGGTGAAGGAGATCGAGGTTTGTGGGAAGAACTTGGACAAACTTGATGTGGAAGATTGCACTGCATTAAGCAGTAAGGCAGAGAAAGTGCAGAGCCAAGATGTTGGTGAACTCTGACACATAGTAATTGCTCGTTTTCACCATAGCACCCTTAAAACTATGTAGAAAATAACCATTGGCCTTCCTAAAGGGTCACTTGAGTAGCATAATGCATGCAAGGGTTGTACATTGGGGAAGTATGTGAAATACAAATTCCATGATCGAGATATGAAAGAAAATGAAGTTTTGGAGAGAGTCCACTTTGATGCTTGTGGACCCTTCTAAACAACCTCCACTACCAGACATAAATACTTTGTTACTTTTTTGATGATTTATCAAGAAACTGTTGGATCGTCTTCATGTAGAAGAAGGATAAGATATTCTCAAAAGTTGTAGAATTCATGGCACTAGTTGAAAAAGAGAATAGAAATAAGGTGAAGGCTCTCAAGAGCGATAATGGAGGTGAGTATGTTTCATACGACTTCAAGGAATTTTATGCCAAAAAAGGAATTCGAGGAAAACTGACACCTCCCCATAACCCACAATAAAATGGGGTAGCTGAGAGAAAGAACCAAAGAATTGTGGGAGTTGCGATATCTATGCTACATGACCAAGGTCGGCCACTACATTTGTGGGTAGAGGCATGTAACAAAATAGTCTACTTGTCGAACCGAAGTCCTTATATAGTTATTGGTATGATTACATTGGAGGAGGATTTCTCTCTGAGAAAGTAGGATGTGTATTATTTCATAATTTTTGGAGCCTCTAGTTACTCCATGTATTCAAATATTCAAGTAAGAAACTTGAGCTGATAACATAGTTGGTAGTTTTTGTGTGTTACACTGAAAGTGCACATAGTTAACAGGTGTAGTTACCCTCCCTAAGAATGATAGTTGTGCGAAGGGTTTTAAAGCTTGATGACGAGAGAGCAATGAGATGCTCCCTTGAGATGGAGATAAAAATCCCACCCAAAGAGGATATTTTAGCTCCAATGGAGGAAACTCAAGAAGTTGTGGAGCAACCATAAATGGAGGAGAAAATAGGAGGTCGAGTGGAGACATCCTCTCTAGCAGAACCATCCACAGAAGATAGAAAAAAAAAGGGGAAATGAAAAGACTAGTACACGATGTGAGGGAGAATGTGGGATTTCCTTTGAACTTGTGAAGGAAAATGAGGTCACATGGGAGGTACAGTAACTACATGGCTCTAAACATTGATATTGTAGAGACTGAGGCATATTATTCTAAGGGAACAATTGAGAAACTAGTTTGGGATGATGCAATGATGGAAGAATGAGAATTCATAATGAAGAACATTGTATGGGAGGTTGTGCTCAACATAGAAGGGAAATCAATTGTGGGTTCAAAATGGGTCTTCAAAGTTAAACATGTAGTAGATGGAAGCATAGAAAAGTATAAGGCTATATTTGTGGCCAAAGAATTTTCTCAAGTTGAGCGAATCGACTATGAGGAAACCTTTTTCACATAGAAAGGTATTCATCAATTAGATCAATTCTTGCACTCGCCACAAAGACGGGGTGGAAGATCCTCTAGATGGATCTAAAAACAACATTTCTCAATGGTGTTATTGAGGAGGAATCGTCCATAGAGAATTTTAGGTCCCTATAATACTAGTGTAGCCCCTTATTATTATTGTTGTGCCCATGTAGTCCCCATATTTTTATTATTGTGCCCCACAGAAGCTCGCTATTGTTATTGTTGCGCCCTTACATTATTATTGTTATGTAGGCTCTGATTATATTGTGACCCCTTAGACTGTTATATATAGAAAGGATGTTTTTCCATTTGAATCAACGAAGAATTATTCATTTATGTAATGTAAAGGAGGTTTCCCCCTCGAAGAGGATAATTTTTAAGTCGTTGGTCTATCTATTTGTGAGTTGGTTGCATAACATTTGGCATCAGAGCTTTGGATTCTAGTGTTTCTCTACTTCAAATAAGTCATCGTGGAATTTTCACTATAAAAAAATTTATAAGCTTCAAAAGTTGAAATTGATACCACATGGAATCAAAATATTGGTGAATTTCGTGTAAAAATTTCAGATCTTGTCTCGCTATATTTTGGGATATATGATACGAGGAAGTTAGGGTTTTGGTACGCTCCCAAATTCCATATCAAATAGGTGACCTATGGAAAATCATCATAACTTTCATAAAAAGGGAAAGAAAGAGGACAAAGTGTATTTTTTTGGGTATCATTTTCAGGGTTGAAGGTAAAAAATGTGACACGTCACGCTCCTTAGAAGTTCGCTCTACTGAACCAATTTATAATCAGGTCATCACGGGATATTAGGAATAACTCTTTCTTGAAGAATCCAATCTTGGCCTTATTTGTTGAGTTAGAAAGAAGATTGAGTGGGAAACTATACGACGAAATTTAATATATTTAAGATTCAGAATTATAGAGATACAACAATTGTAATATCTAGCTCCTAAGAAACAAGAAGAAGGTGTGTATTTTTTAAATTTTTCATAACATTTGTTTGAAAAATAAATTTGAAGTTATTCAAAGTGAATAGTGAAGAATATATATCATTGTTTGATTTAAAATTGCCTTGAAACAAAAAATGGACACAACTAGTAAGAAACCATAAAAATTTTCTATGACACATGAAGAAGAGGAAGAAATGGAACATGTTATATCAAGATTGTGAGATCAATTACAACCAATTTCTCTCTCACAAAGAGTAACCAAAAAATAAATGGAATATAAGATGGATGGTTTGAAGAATAGTTCAAAATAGAACATGGAAGGTTTGAAGGATGGAATAGAAGAAAAAATGAAAGGCAACATGGAATATTTGAAGAATGGCTTAAAAGCAGACACGAAAGGTTTGAAGGAAGGTTTGACAAACTTGCTACAATAAATGCTTTCTAATGGTGAAAAGGTATTAGATGAAACTCATGATGACATCAAAATAAATTTCAATCATGAACTCATAGACTCTAACATTGGATTGACAACCCACCGTATTCCAAAGATTGATATGAAGTAGTTTGATGGAAAGGATCTGGTAACATGGATATTATAGATGGAGCAATATTTTGATCCCCATAATGTGGAACACACACAAAAGGTATGCATTGAAACTTTATATTTAGAACTAAATCATTTTGTATGGTAGTGATGGCTTTGTTCTAGTAAAGCACTCGTAACTTGGTCAATATCTATGGAGGAAATGATAGCACATTACGAGGATAGAAAGAGAAACAACTTCTTTAGCCAATTGATAAATATCAAACAAAAGAGTTCAATCGTGGAGCATAACGAGGTCTTCCAAAAATTGAATATAAGGGTAAATGATATTCCAGAGGAGCATATGATTAATATCTTCATAGGCAATTTAAAGGATAACATCCAACATGAGATTCTCCTTTGGGAACCTAATTCATTGGAGAAGGCCTTCAGGTTTGCAAGAAAAATTGAAAGAAAAATTATGGTAGCAAGGAAGCCTACCACTCATAACTCTAAAGATGGAAATGTTGTTTCTCCTATCCTTCCAAAACCTACAATATTGACACCTGAATAATTGGAAGAAGAAGAGAAAAAGGGCTTTGTGACAGTTGTGATAGAAAATACACTGGAGGTCATAAGTGTGCTCATAATAAATTATTTTACATAGATTGTGAAGAGGAGGAAGAAAAGGAACAAGAAACCTCAAAATAAGAAGATACACATCAAGAACCAACCCTAGAAAAATAAGAAGTGAATTAAAGCATATATTGTAATGCATTGGAAGAATATACCACTCTTCAAACTCTCAAGATAGAAGGAAATATTAAGAAGAAAAAGGTAATATCGTTGATTGATTTGGGTAGTAGCCATAATTTTGTTCACTGTAATATAGCCGAGGAATTTGCTTCTTATACCCAACACCAAAGTGTCAAATGATTTTTGCAAACAGAGGAATTATATGTTGCTCTATAAAGTGTGATAATATCAATCTAACCATGGGGGAATATGTATTGAATAGTCTAATTCTCTCTATTATAAAGTGTGGTGTTGATGTTGTACTATGAGTCCAATGGTTACAATCTTTAGGTACGATAAATTTTAATTTTTAAGAACTTTTCTTCAAAAATTTTTGGGAAGTAAATGAAGTTCAATTGACGGGTATCGTAGGGAAACGAGGAAATATAATTAGCTCTAACGGCATGGAAAATATTCAAAAAAAAAAACAAGGTGTAATTGCACAATTATTCTTACTAGAGGTTCAAATATCGAAATCATCTACTTCCCCATATCTCCAAAAAGCCTTGGAGATTCACTCCAAGGTATTTGAGACTCCCAAAGGCCTCCCACCTATTCATGATCATGATCATGCTATTCATTTTATTCCAGGAGGTTTCTTCTAAACATCAGGCCTTACAGATATCCCTATGCCCAAAATAGTGAAATTGATTGTATGATTGCGTAAATTCTAGAGGTTGGTATAATTCAACCTAGTCAAAGTTATTCTTCTTCTCCAGTAGTATTGGCGCATAAGAAGGATGGATCATGGAAGACGTCTCTATATTCTAGGGAGTTGAACAAGATCACTATTAAATATACATTTCTCGTTCCTAGCATTGATGAATTATTGGATGAATTACATGGAGAAATTTACTTCACTAAGTTAGATCTTCGTTTTGGATATCATCAAATTAGAATGAAGACTTAAGACATTCTGGAAACAACATTTGGAACTCATGAGTTTCATTATGAATTTTTGGTCATAACATTTGGCCTTACCAGTGAAACTTCTACATTTCAATGTTTGATGAAGTCCATTTTCAAACCCTTCGTTAGAAAATTTGTTTTTGTATTTCTTGATGGTATATTAATATATAGCAATTATTGGAAGAATCATGTTCAACATGTTGACATGGTGCTCAAACTATTGGACGAGAAACAATTAGATGCAAATATATTAAAAACCTCATGAGAAACAGCTAAGAAGGATAATAAATTATCACCAAAGTACTATTGTCCTTACAAGGTGTTGCAAAATATTGGTACTATGCCATCTAAATTGGAGCTTCCTACATATTCCCGAGTGCACACATTTTTCAATGTTTCATGCTTAAATAAGGTTATAAGTGACAAGCACCCATCTCAAACAATATTTCCAGAGCTTGATGAGGAAGTAAAAATCATATTGGAACTTGAAGTAGTCACAGAAACAAGAACTCACCAACTACGAAATCGATCAATTTCAGAGTATTTCATCAAGTGGAAGAACTTACCTGCTGAAGCTTCCACATGGGAGGATCAAAATTTCATACAAAAGCATCCATAACTACTCAAGCATTAAGGACAACACTTTTTTGAAGGAGAGGGACATGTCAGGTCTATGAAATACCAATGTAGCCCCTTATGATTATTGTTGTGCCCATGTAGTCCCCATATTGTTATTATTGTGCCCCATAGAAGCTAATTATTATTATTATTGTGCCCTTACATTATTATGGTTATGTAGACTCTGATTATATTGTGACCCCTTAGACTCCTCTATATGGAAAGGAAGTATTTTCATTTGAATCATCCAATAACTATTCATTTATGTAATATAAAGGAGGTTTACCCCTCAAAGAGGATAATTTAAGTCAATGATCTATCTATTTGTTAGTTGGTTGAATAATAGGGAAACCATAAGGTTTTGAGCCATTTGATCAAGAGTATTATGTGTGCAGACAAAGGCAATTATTGTACGATCTGAAATAAGCACCCTGAGCTTGGTACTCTAGGATTGATAGTTATCTCACTAGATTGGGCTTCACCAAAAGAGAAGCAGATGTCAACCTCTATCATATTTTGGTACAATTTATATTGCTTTTCATTTTTCTATATGTTGATGATTTAGGATTGACAAGTGATGAGAAACTAATCATCTCCTGCAAAGAGGACCTTGCAAGGGAATCTGAGATGAAATACATGGGTCTCATTCACTACTTCCTTGGGATGGAAGTATGGAAAGGCATTGGATAATTGTTTGTGTCTCAAGGCATGTATGCCACCAAGATACTGCAAATATTTCACATGACTGCTTTTAATCCCATGGAGATATCTCTAGTGACCAACTATAGGAAGGCGAATACCACTTTGGGTGAAGAGGTTGATGCTACCGTTTACCAACGGTGAGTGGGTTCACTACTCTGACTTATGAACAAATACGATATGTGTTATGTAGTCAATGAATTGAGCCAATATATGGTTGGGCCGACCAAATTGTATTGGAAGGAAACAAATCATTTCTTACGATACTGTTGATGGTGCTAGACATGCCAACATTTAGGGGAACTCCCTCTTACGAAGTCCCAACTAGACCTCACACCATTTGGTGTAGGAGTCCCATCCAGTACAATGACCCAATTTCCATTCTCTCAAAGATTTTCCTTAACTCTTTAAGTTGAACACATGAGAGTGTTATACTACTATCTTCTAAAAGTGAGGTGGGTGTGCCTGGTGAGTGCGTAATGTAGCTTGTTTAGGTTCTCTTACTACATAGAGGGAGAGTAAAGTGAGCCTCTAAGTGAGAGGTATTAGTATCACCAAGGAAGAAACACACATGAACCAAAAGGGGTCTATTCACCATCTAATGGAATAGTCCACAACGGATGCTATAGTGTTTAAAACTAAAGTACAATGGAAAACACGTACACCATCCAGTAGAGTAGTCCACATGGATGTGACAGACGTTATAACCAATAAAAAAGAAAGGTTTGTCTAATATCGTGTAGAGTATTCCACAAGGATGAGACAACAGTGATAACCAATACAACACATTCCCAACAAGTAAGTACTAAAACAACTTAAGTAGTTCAACTATCTGAGTAAAGGTGATACAAACATGCATTATAAATGCTGAAATAATAATCTTACTAACATCTACAACACATGCATGAGAATGTGTTGTCTCTAACAATATTTTGTATTAATCAAAAGTTCCAAGACACATTTGTACACGATACATCTCTAGTCCTAGTAGTGGGACATTGGAGCCAGTCCTCACTCCTCAAAGAACTAACTGAAACTTTCAAGGCTATGTGGGAGGAACCAAGGTGAAAATTCCTTGCTCATACAATAGTTTCTATGCAATTCTAGGAAGGAAGGCAGGTTGGTCACCATTGGGGATTGTGTGGTGCAATTATCCTAGAGGAAATCCTAAAGAGATGTGCATTTCTAAGAAGTAGATCAACATCACTATGGCTTGAGACTACATAGTGCAGCCTAGTCGGGGTTTGGTGAGAGGGGGCTTGTCTGAACGAAAGGATCTTTAGGAAAATGGTCACATGTGGGAAGAAAGTGTACCTATGAGGGCTTGACATTGTGATCACACACTTAGAATACTTCAAAAACATGTTGAAATTGACCATCGGGACAATAAGGCAAAGCATTGTGCTCTGTGAGACTGTATAGAGCTAAGAGTGACAAGTACGACACTTGAGATAGACCTTTGGATAATCAGCACCACACTTGCTTGAAAATTGTTTCAAATTTGTGTATGAGTGCGACAAATGTATACATAGCTAGGACAACTCATACACATAAAGGCAAACTTTCAAAATCACCAGAACAGGACCACAAGTTATGGAAAAGCAATCAACATGCCAAAAGTCAATAGTTGGTAAAACAAGCCAAAACAATGAAAAGACTCAAAGGTTGCTCACGGAATGAGCCATCTTGTTTGCAACCATAAAGGAAAAAACAAGGAAGGCTCCAAAAATTGAGTGCTAGCCAACGTTTTGGAGGTTGTTGTGACCGCTAGAACACTTGGCGAGACACAGGTTGAATACCATCTTCTCTATTTTGGTTCATTTTTACTGTAGGGCCTTAGTCCTGCGGGGAGTATTAATTCATCACGTAGATTACTTTGACTTCTCCACTTACCCCATGGATAGACATGGTCAACCTTGTACCTTCTCATTTCAACACAGCATAAGATTCATCCAGATCATAGTGTTTCATATTGGGAAGGGTATTTTAGCTTGCGATTTTAAGATTTTTAGAGTATATTTTTTCATCTCTGGTGTTTCTCTACTGCCAACAGGACTAGACAGTACAATGATAGAGTCACGCAGGAACACAAGCAATGCTCCACTTCTAGCGAACCTAGACAGTAACTCGATGGAGTTGCCTTTGTTAGTTTTTAAAGAGAATTGTGCGTAAGAACTAAGAGGTTATTCCTTCAGAGAAGCATATGAAGGCCTATGATTCAAGTTTTCTCATTTAGATTTTCCCCTTCTTCAGATCTAATAGTTAGATGAGCTTGAAAAAATGAGAGGAGAAAACTAAGTGTAGGAATGTGGTTTCCCATTTTCGAAACACGTTCATGGTTTGACCAAAACTCTCCTTATAGACGGATCATATTTTCTTTCAAGACTTCATTGACCAAAAGTTACAACCAAACATAAGGAAGATAGAAACATGATGGACCAAGTGCTATAGTGTCAAAACACTCTTTGACCTTCATCCACATACACATTTAGAATCCAGAACATAGTGAGGTACAACACTTATATACATAAACAAAAACAACATAAAGAAAGGAAAACAAAACAACAAACCAAAACAACACAGCAAACAATTAAAAGACTATGAACATAGTGTGGAGCGCGACCCTAGATGTCATTGAATGTAGAATTCTAAGTCTTGTCCATTAACAGGGTGAGAGTCAATCTTCTTGTCAAGTGATTGAAGATGATATGTGTGTTGGCCAATCTTCTTGTGCACTGTAAAGGGATCAATCCATATAGATTGAAACTTCAAGTGCTTGCCTTTTCCCTTGTGGCCTTTGTCCGAATTTAAGACTAAGTCATCCATACTAAAGCTAGTAGTCCCTGCAGACTTTCTATCAAACCATCTCTTGATATGGTTCTGGCGGAGTGTGAATTTTTCTTTCTCTTTCATTCTTTCTTCCTATAGCTTATGCAGTGCATCCATCGTACGTTGAACTAAAAGAAATGACTTGCCTAGGGATTCTTGGGATAGATAGAGAGCAGGAAAGTAAATGTTCGGTGGTAGGATGGATTCTTTTCCATATAGCAGGAATTAGGTGGAGGTATTCAGAGAAGGCTTAGGTGTGACTCAACCGGCCCATAAAGCATTCACCAGAGTGAAGTGCAAGTTTCGTTGTTCAAAGTATATTGTCTTTTTGATGATGCAAACGAGATTTTTGTTTTTAGATGTGGCAAGACCATTTCCCTTTAGGTAGTTAGCTAAATGCTTCGAAACAATAAATTTTTCTAATGAAAATTCATAAATATTTAAAGAAGAAAAATACGTTGGATTATAAAAAACAAGTGATATATGAATGTAAAACCTGGAGATGATGTTCTACTATAAGAAGTTGATGACTTCCTCATCGTTCACTTGTTTCAGTAGAACTACTTCTCTCAACTGTGTGAAGTAATATGTGGTAGCCAAAATATAGCAGTGTTTCTTTGATGAATGTGGGAAAACCCCTTGAAGGATATCCAAGCCCTCTTACTTGAATGGTTCTTCCACTACAACAGGCTATAGCGGGGCTGCGGACCTCTGATTTCTGTCAGTGCATCTCTGATAGACTGGACACCTATGAGCATAAGCATGTTTATCTTTGAATAATGTAGGCCCGTAGAAATTGGCCTACATAAGCTTGTGCACTTTTGTGTTACCCGCAAATATTCCCCCAACTATTCCATCATGGAGATCACGTAAAACCTATTATGAATCCTGTGCCTTGAGGCACATGGAAAAAAGACCATTTTGGTTCTTTCTGTAAAGAACCCCATACACTAGATGGTAATATAATTCTTTCAATCAAAGTGACCTCTTCTACCACATATAAAAAAGAGAGGGCATGGTTCTTTTCTCAAGGTGTTGGCACACTTCTACGTACCAAGATTTTATGTGTGAATTGGAAAAGGATCACTCAAAATTGTACATTTCCATTTCTTTCTCCAAACCTATGACCTCTTCCTCTTCCTCCTATGCATGTACTTCTTCCACTTCTAGTCTGAAAAGACCATGACCCCTGATTACGTGACATGCCTTGATGTCAAGATCATACTCTTGTAGTCCTTTCATCATGTTTTCCCTTTTTTCACCCATCTCTTGTTGAACTATCTGTGATCTGACTGCTCGATGTGACACAAAGATAATGCAATGGCTTTTCAATAGGAAGGGTCTAAAATTATTCACTCCCTTACACACTGCATATGCTTGTTTTTCCATGATTGGATAGTTGAGTTTTGGTCCTTGGAGGCTCGCACTCATGAAGGAGATGGGTCGCTCATTGTTCAACTCATCCTTCTAAGAGAAATGTCAGAAGAAAAGGTATAAAGCAAGAAATTTTGCTGAAGTTTGGGCTATAAAGCATTGGTGCCTCTCATATTTCTTGCTTCATACAAGAAAACATATCCTTTTCATGCTTTCCCCAACTATAAATTGCATCCTTTTTTATCATCTCTTGAATGGGTTTAACACTCAGCATATAATCAGAGATGAAATTTCTAAGCAAGTTGATCTTCCCCAAGAAAGACTGTATGGCTTTATTATCACTGGGTGAGGAATCTACATGATGGTCTGAAATCTATCTCGATCTATCTTGATCCTACTATTAGCAATGATGTGTCATAGGAATTTACCCTTAGACACTCCAAAGATGCTCTTCGAGGGATTCAAGGATATTTCATATTTTCGACATTGCTCAGAAATTTTATTAAGACAACATAGATGGTCTAACCATTGTGTTTGGAAGACTGTCACATCACTGAGGTAGACCACTACGCTTTGTCCAATGAGCCCACGGAAGGTGATGTCATCACACGCTGAAATGTTGCACCTACATTCACCAACCAAAATAAAATTCTTCAGAAAGTGAACATACCCCACTTGGTACAGAAGGTTGTTTTAAGTCTGTCAGGCTCTGCTACCATAACCTAGTTATATCCTAAAAAATCACCAAGCAAATAAAACATCTCTCCTCCAGATACTATCGGTAGTATATGCTCCATGGAATGTATTAGGTTGATGTCCTTGTCCAAGGTGCAATTGAGATTACTAAAATCTACACATATGCATATCTCCCTGAGCTTATTTCTAACAGGGACTAAATTGGACACCCATGTTGAATGTGACACTTTGTAGATGATCTAGGCATCCAACAACTTGGTCAGTTCTTTCTATATGAGGGGCTCGAGTGATGGATTAACCTTCTTCATATTCTTCTAAAAAGGCTTCTACCCTTCCTTGATTTGTATGACATGTTGGATTATTCATGTGTCATATGTCTTGAGATCATCATACGTCCACGTGAAAACATCATAGTAATATCTAAAAAGGTTGATGAAAGCTTGTCGCTCTTATGATGTACAACATGTACTAAGATTTACAAACATTAGATGATTGTATGTTCCTAGATTAATTTATTCATTCAGTAATGTTGAGATGTGGGTTTTGGCATTCATGGGTTCTTGAAATCCGTTCTGCAAGTTATACAACTTCTCAAGTGATACCACACCCATGGGGATGAGGTTTTCTTTGCTTTCATTTACCGTGTCCTCCTGAGACTACTCGTGCTCATCCTCATCTATTGATGCCTCTTTGAAGACGTCAGCGTTAGCCATGAAATGTAGTATATGTCGACTGTCATAAAAAAAATGTAAATTAGTGATGTTATTTGGGACAACTGGTTTATGCAAAACATCAATAGAAAATATATCCTTTAATGGTGACATCCTAGTAGCTACATTTGCTAAGGCATCTGAAATTGCATTATGTATTCTTAACACTTAAATAATATTAAAAGCTTGGAATTGAGAGATAAGTCACCATACCTCTTGTTGATAACTCTTAAGATGGAGTGACAAACAATGTATGGTGTTACGTACCTGACACACCATGATCTCTGATTCACCTATCACTTCTAGAACCACAATGTTGAGGCTGATGGCTTTCTCTATGCCCGAAATGAGTGCCCCATACTCATTAGTGTTGTTCATGCACTTAAAATCCAAGTAGCTAGAGTTTTTGTGTTTTCTCTACAGAGGGCCTGTTAAAACACAACTCGCTATTGATCCCTCCTGCATCTTGGATCTGCCAAAGTACATGGGCCACATACCATCTTTACAAGGACCTCCTACCACACTAGTACTAATATCACTACTACTACTAGTGTTACAATCTACTGTAAAAGTTTCATTTTCACCAACTGGGCATGGAAGGAGACCTAGCTATGTGTCTCATGGGGAAGGAGATGGATTTTCAAGATAACACCCCAACTATGTTTCCAAAAAGAAGTTGCCAAACATAAGTTCTGTGAAAGCCAATAGTTTATTTTCTCCATTCAAGGGAGTCACACTATGTTTCATGTATCTCTCTGACAACACCTAGATCTGGTCATTTCTGCCCTTTTACGAAAGCCATACGTGCTACTAGTTAGTGGCAAAGTTCCCTTATAGATTTCTTGACCACTCTATGCTACGAAACATGCTGTATGCTTCGGGGATGTCCACAACTATAGTATTGATGCATTGATGAACCCGGTCATTAGAAGATAACTAGATGATCACATCCCTCAGCTCACCAATTGCAAATATGCATTTCTTGCCTAGCTAGATGATCTACACACTTGTCTTACTCCATTGAGAATTGATCTTCTTAGCAATGGAGAGTGGCATGACATTGACTGGTGCACCAGAATAAACCAAGTAGTTATGAATATTGAAGTTGAAGATTACAAATGACAACATAAATGGTGGAAAAAGTGAGTTCACTTTGTCCATGCCAAGCATGTTAATCACAGATGTGAGCATTTCAGTAAACTTGATCCCTCGCTAGAAGAATTTTTATCACCTATAGAGGTTTTCCCAAGTGCTTGCAGAAGAATGTCCCGTTGACTCTTGATTTTGGTGAGCTCATATAGGGATATGTTTTCATGAGTATTCTTCATGTCTTCCACAACGTTATAGTCCAAAGAGGGGAGACTCACTGAGGTGTCCAGGGGTGGAACTAAGTTTGTGGTTTTTGGTTGGTTACTTTTGCCTTTATTTTTTATGGAAACACTCTTTGTTGTGGAAACAGTATTTCTTGATTTAACCAGTGGACCTATTTTCCTTAACATATATGGTCTTATTTCATCTCTTGGTATCGCAAACATAGTGGGGACCCCTTGGCTTCTCATGTTAAATCGATTGTTTTGCTTCGGGATCGAACCACCACTCAGAGGGTCCTTCTTGATGGTGGTATTTTGCACTGCACGAGTACACTCATACATGTTTATCACATGCCCAGTATTTTGGGCTTCATCAAATGAAACATCTTCTTTTTATTCATTGTCAGGTTCAACCTACTCATTAGTTGTGATGGTGTTGGACAACTCTGTATCCATGTTTCTCATTCCAAGGTTCCATTTCGGTGAGTTGTTCAAGGTTTAAAACTAGATCGGAGCTCTGTTAGATTTGGTTGGCTAGCTGTTGCTACTGCTTGAAGCTACATTCTTCTTCTGAAGGTACTTAGAAGGCCTGCTACTCATCATTGTCTCGATCATATGTTGTTTAAGTTCATCAACTTCGACAGTCAAGGAATTGATGAGATGAGTACAAACCTCAATGTCATTTTCTTCCTTTTCCTTAGCCTTACTCATGAATCTCTATGACAACCTATTATTAATTCTCAGTTAATGTCAGTCTCGCAATTCACTTGACAAACTGCACAATACTGGTTGATAGTGCAAACGTGTAGTAGTTGATGGTGATGGAGTCATGAGGTTTGGTGTCTACTAAGAACTTGTTTAGAATGCAGTTAAACCTCTAGTTGAAATATTTAACCTTTTATTTCTTATCCATATTAAGACTACCTATCTCTTTAAGCAACATTGCGGGGTCTTGTCTTCAACAAACTTTTCAAGAAAGATTTGTTTGAAAACCTGCCAGTTCTGGATGGAATGTGGAGGAAGGTTGTGGTACCACATAACTGCTCTTCCATCCAAGGTACATGGAAATAGTATGCATGCAATATCTTCATAATGTACCTCGATTGTCTTAATATGTAGGTAAAATTTGTCTAAGTGATATTCTACCTTCATCGCCTTGCCAGGGTCATATTTCATCAAGATCTTCTCCGCATCTCATGAAATCTTGTGTAGGATACTTGCGAGTGATAATGGTCCGTGAGGCATCCATTCCATATTTCATTTTCCCATGTTGTCCACTTCGTCATCCTCCTCCTCCTCTCATGAATCTAACGATTCTTCTTTTGATTCTGTTGGTTCTTCATCCTCTCCTCCCCCTCCTTTGTTACCTTCCCCTCTGCCTCCTTTACCGGAACTAGAGCCTGAGAGTAAGATGTTGTTTTCTTCTTCCTTTCAAAAGATTGCATATTCCTCTTCTTTCTCCACAATGTTTTCTATCTCTTCAAGAGTGGCGAAGATCACTTCTTCCACATATTAAACTACCACTCCTATGGGGGTACTCTTTTTCTCCCTCTGAGAATATGGAAGAGCGTACACTCCTAGAATCAATCCAAGAGCTTTTGAAAATTAACAGGTGATAGAACACGAAGCTCAGATACGATGATATGGGATTTCACGTCTGGGTTTTCCAGGTGAGAAATTACCAAGTTCATAATTGTGTGTATGGCAGAGGGCCTAAATGTTACTGCCTTGACAAGATGATGGATGAGTGGGGTTAGTGGGACAATCATCCCTTAACTACTGGAGGCCCTCCTTATAGTGCCATAAACATTGACGGTGCTAGACGTGCCAACATTCAGGGGATATCCTTGGTATGAAGTCCCAACTAATCCTCACACCATTTGGTGTAGGATTCCCATCTAGTAGGATGGCCCGATTGCCATTGTCTTAGAGAATTTCCTTAGCTCTTATTATTCATCACACGAGAGTGTTATGATGGAATCTTTGAAAATTGAGGTGAGTATGCCTGGAGAGTATGTAATGTAACTTCTTTCTAGGTTCTCTTACTATAAAGGGTGAGAGTAAAGTGAGCCTCCAAGTGAGAGGTAGTAGTACCACCCAGGAAGAGACACACGTAAACTAAAAGAGATATGTATAGCATGCAGTGGAATAGTCTATAGAGGATGTGACGGTCGTTAAAACTGGAGTACAAGGGAAAACACGTACACCAACCAACACAGTAGCCCATACAGATGTGATGGTCATTATAACTAGTAAGAAATAAAGGTTCTTTTAATATCCTGTGGAGTAGTCCACAAGGACCAAACAATAATGATAACTAATATAGCACATTCCCAACAATTTAAGTACTAAAACAACTGAAGTAGTTCAACTATATTAGCATAGGTGAAACAAATATTCATTACAAATTCCAAAAGAATAGTATTACTAACATCTACTAAACATGCATGAAAATGTGTTGGCATCTAATCACTAGTCCAGGTCGTGGGACATTGGAGGCACTCTTTGCTCCTCAAATAACTAACTGGACTCTCAAGGTTATGTGGGAGGAGACTGGGTGAAAAGTCCTTGCTCATACAATGGGTCAGCTATATATAGCCAAGGGTGGCGCTTGACCCTTGTGACTCTTGGAATTCCCTCATCATTATTCAACTTCCTATGACTTTTCAACTCACATGACTCTTCATCATCATGTGTGCGTCCATTGGAGTTTCACTTTAGATTACATTCAATTACAACAGAAATACTTGATAGTAGAATTGTGGCCTTGATAAGTCATGACACAATTTGACATGAAATTAGTAACATGGACTAGATTACTATGGTGGAAATGTCAAGCTTCTCTTATTGTTTAGTGATGGATGAGCTCTTGAATGTGCTTTGTATTTTCCTCGACATGGTTTGATGCTATGGGGTCTTCAATGGTCTTAGTCTTGTAAGATGGTTATGAGCATGTGCTCCTTTTTCTTACTCTTTGATGAGCTTCTTTTCTCCATCTAGCTGCAATTACTTCTTATATTATGTGTTCTCCTCTTTCGTCTCGTTCGTTGTCTCATCATGTTCTACCACTATACATATTCCTGAAATTCACTCATGATGGGACGACATAAATCCAAAACCTCCTAGTCTAAGATGATGCATTTCATTCGATTGCCCAGGCCCAAGACAAACAAGAGGCTGAGAAGAGGGCTCAATAATTGTGCACTATTTAGTTCCATGTGATAAGAAGGGCGACTGGTCACTAATACTGCATTGAGTGCATCTTAGTCTTGGATGAGGAACTCCCGGGCATAGTCTTTATTGTTAGGAAAAACTTCACAGAGTGTTATAGCTCCAAATCTCACTATTATGGTTTGTGATGCTGCACTCATGGCCTAGGGCAACCCCTCCTTCCAGACCTGGTCCCAAATTTAAAAAACAGTGTTTTATTCCTTGTACGCGACATTTCCCTGAGTTAAATGGGTGTATATGCGGGCAGGCATATACCCAACCCACGTATATGTATTAAAATACTTACAAAAATATAAAACTCCTTATTTTCAGGCGGAGATTGCGGGTTTTACCTGTTGATCACCTGTTAGTGCCCGTGGCCCAACTGTTCCCAACCAACTCCCAACTAAAAAACTACCTTGGGAGTGGTATAAAAATACCTCAAAGGGAAGGCCTAAAGGGGAGAGAGAAGAGAGAGAAAGGTTATTATACTGAAATTTTTCCCCTGACGAGGTCTGAAGACCCTTGTGCCTTCTGCACTTCCCCCATTTATACAGGAAACCATTGTTTCCTTGTGTGTTGATGTTTATCCACTAGTTATGGCATCATGGAGTGAGTCTTGGAAGGAGATATGGTAAATGCTTGAGGCTAGATGGATCCAAAGGAAGCTTTGCTTGGAGACTGCGAAAGGTTACTCATGTGATATTACTCCTTTTGTACATTCTATTTGTCTATAATAAAGAAACATGTCTTGGTTCCTGATATGCCTTTTCTTTATGTTTATGATGTTCATGTTTGAATTTCATATGTGATTGGTTGTTTAAAGTCCATAACTAACTTCCTTCTTTTATAACATAAAGATGATTTCTTTATAAGTCTTTGTCCATATACTGCTCCATTTTTTGGAATTGGTTGTTTTGCAGGACAAAGGAGCGAAAGGGACTTGAAGAAGGGTTTGGACCCTTGAGGAACTTCTCAAACGTAGGACCTGAGGTATGCCCCTCTTACTATAGAATTTTCTTTTAATAGCATAATGGTTGTGTGAATGTGTGTTTCTCTGTTTAGACAACTTTTAGTCTGCTAGGGTTTCCACCCAAAAGCCATAGGGGAGCAAATCCCTCAACAGAATTGGCGACTCCACTGGGGACAACACTCTTGTTGTTTCTAGTTTGGGTGTTTGTCAAGCCAATCAGGGCTCATTTGTTTGTTGTTCTGCTGTTACTTTCTGGTCTGTTCTTGAATTCTAATTTTTGCGAGTTTCTTTAGTTTGTTTTTTATTTTTCTTGAAATCTTTCATATACGATGTTTTTCTTAGTTACAGAAGCGTACGTACGCTTGCTTCCTCAAGTAAACCCGCGTATATGCAGGTTTCCTCAGGCACAGTCGCGTATACACGTAGTCTGCACATAAGTACAGTTGCGTATATATTGCAATTTTCAAGATTTATAAATTTTTGAGTCTTTGAAGGTTTGTCTCGTGGTTTGATTCAGTTTGAAACAGTCATTTTTCTAGTATCAGTTGTTTGTTTTACATCAAGCGTCTTACTCCGATTTCTCTCTAATTGTAAGGAGTATTGGTCTTGTTTTGTGTTTGCAATCATCATCGTTTTTTGCTAAAAGCATGCAATATTTCTTGTTGGAATATTGGCTGCTTTGATTTATGAGAGCAGAAAGATTGTTATCAATCTTTGTGTTGAATTTGGTTTTTGGTGACTTTTTGTTTGATTGACAAAACAACCTTTTGTGACCATCTACTTCTTTGTTTCATGAAAGATGTCGATTGATACTTTCTTGAAATTATCTTTTTGATCTTTTTTGGTCTTTGTTGCCAAAACTTTCATTGCTTCTTTCCATTGTTAAAAAACATCTTTAAACACATTTGTTTTTGTTGAGCTTGAGTTTTCGTCCGTTGTATGGTGTCAACTTGCAAAAGTGTTTCTTGCTTATTATTTTAGTTTCAGTTTTTTTGAGAGCATTTTTGAAAAAACTTTTTTGGTGATGCTTTCAAGAGAACTTTTTGAAAAGTTTTGTTTTGCTTTCTTGAACTTTCTTTTCATTTGGTTTCCTTTTGGTGAATGAAAGTTCTTTATGTCTCTCTTGAGTTTTGTTTTTAGTGTTTAGACGAAATGAATGGTAGCAACTCATATTCCATCTATACATTCTAAGTGGCAAAAGAAAATTTGATAAGCAAAGCAACTTTCATTTCTTGCTTTTTGAGTTGTTTTGAATCTTGCATCAAGCATATAGTTGTTGCATTAGGATAGATTTGCATCTCTTTAGGCATACATAGCTTTGTTAACTTTTGTGAGTGTGAAGTGTGAATTAACCAAAAGAAAAGAAAAGTTTGTTTCATTAGAAGTTTTCCTTGAACCCTATAGAAATTACTCCTCATAGAAAAACAAAGACAAGTGCACATGAATTTAGGTTTTATTAATTTCTTTTGCATCTAAAAAACACCACTAGTTTCACTTCCATCATCCCCTCAATTAACTTAAAGAACAACTCATTTTAAAATCAAGTGCTAACTAAAATTCACTAGAACTTTTTCTTTTAAGTTAAATACACAAACAAGTTTTAGGATTTTAGGGCCTTCGATTAGTCTAGTGGGTTTTTGACCTCCACTACTTATTGCCATCCACACTTA
>APFE031604879.1:0-14070 GCA_000404065.3 Pinus taeda | reverse complement strand
AATCAACATTCTTCAAACTCGGCAAAAAATTCCTTGAGTGAAGAATCTTCATCCCCTTTTCACTCATGTGTCCGAGCCTATGATGCCATAATGCTGCATCTGCTCCTTTGGAAGTTAAAGCATTAACAGAGTTAGAAAGACCATTGCATAAATACAATGTACCAACCTTTTCGCCTTTTGCTATTACCAGGGCTCCTTTGGTGACCTTCCAAGCTTTATCTGTGAAAGTTGTCACACAACCTTCACCGCCTAACTGCCCTGTTGAAATCAGAATTTTCTTTAGATCTGGAACATGCCTTACCTCCTTTAGTAGCCATTGGTTTCCATTCTGCTGTTTTACAAGAACCTTACCCATTCCAACAATTTTACAGGGTTTATCATCACCCAAACGAACTTGTCCAAAATCTCCTTGAACATAGTCATGAAAGTATTTTTTATCAGGTGTGGCATGGAATGAGGCCCCTGAATCTACCACCCAGGAATCAGTAATATTTTCGAAAGAAAGAATCAAAGCATCTTGTAACACCTCACCTGTCACATTTGCTTCATGATTGTTTTCTTGCTGTGAATCTCCTTCTTTTCCCTTCCGAGATCTACAGTCTTTCTTTAGGTGCCCTTTCTTTCCGCATTTCCAGCACACTATCCCCGATCTGGAATTGGATCTGCCTTTCCTTGATTTACTGCGATATCCTGAGCTCTTTCCTCTTTCCATTTTTCTTCCTCTAGACTCTGCACTCAAAGCATTTCCCGATGTCTCACCGGAGCTTTTCCGTCGCATTCCCTCGCTAAGGATAGCACCGACAACATCATCAAACTTTAAAGTACTAGATCCAGAAACGGAGTTACTAATGGCCATTACCAAACCATTCCAACTTTCTGGTAATGAGCACAAGAATAACAGAGCTCTAACTTCATCATCAAAGTTTACCCCTACAGAACATAAATGACTTGTAACAGTATTAAAATCATTTAAATGATCTGCAACAGATCCACCTTCCGACATCTTCATATTAAATAACCGTTTCATAAGAAATACCTTGTTTGAGGCCGAGGGTTTTTCATATAGTTTCTCCAACGCCTTAATCAAACCCTCTGTCGTTGTTTCCTTCGAAATGTTGAAGGCGACCGACACTGCAAGGCACAGCCGTATTGTTCCGAGTGCCTTTCTATCGAGAATGTTCCATTTTTCATCGTCCATATCCGTCGGCTTCTTTGTTTTTCCGCCCAATGGTAGGTATAGATCTTTCTGATACAGATAATCTTCCATCTGCATCTTCCACAACGAGAAGTTTTGGCCGTTAAATTTCTCGACCCTAAACTTACCATTTTCCGCCATTGCTCCCACTCGAACAAGGAACCCTTCTTTCCTGCGAGTTTATCAGCCAAATAGACCTTCGGCTCTGATACCAGTTGTTAGTAAATTATATATTATGGAGCAATGGAACACATAAAATATTGCAGAATTATAAACACAGAAAACGCATAAAACAAGAGAGACACAGATATACGTGGTTCACCCAGTTTGGGTTGCGTCCACCCGGAACAACCAGTCCTTCCTTTCTATTATCCAACAAAATGAAGAGACACAACCTACAACAGATCCACTGTAATATCCTCTGTTTTCTCTCACAGTCTCACCTCTCTGTTTCTCGCTCAGAGAATACACATCTATTACAGAGCCTCAAATACAATGCCCTCATACAAAGAGAGGGGTTGCATTCTAGGGCAAAAAACCCTAAACTAAACATAAGTTCTACAGTTAGATCATCCACCTAATGAACAGACTAGATTGACTAGAAATTACTATACTTTTACAAGGCAATTTTACATCTGTTTTTAGCTTCGGAGGCAGTGGGGGGCTCCCAAAAGGTCGCAGCCGCCCCCCCTTGGACCCCCCCTGCAGCGAATATTTTATGGGCGGCGTTGCCGCCCCCATTTCGAACTGAGGTCCAATGTGGCGATACCTTTGAATACAAAAGATAATCAGGCTCCACACCCAACATGCATAACCATGCATACCAAATGTAGCAAGAAAATAACACATGCAAATTGATACCTGAAAGTAAACCCACTGTAGCTGCTTGATCCGGCTCAGCCTTGCTTGATCTTTACTTCATCTTGCCTTCTTTACTTTCCTTGATCCAATGCTAAAGTGCTCCAAGAAAACTCTAAGTGTCTAAGAGTGTGTGAGAGAGAGCATAGAGAGAGAGCTCCAAAATTGAACTGACAAAAGTCTAAGCAAAAGCTACCAACTGATCCTCATAAGCCTTTTTATTAATGAGGCCTCTATTTTCTTCAATTTTCCATTATTTTCCTTCATTTTCCTCCTCACAGGCAACCTGTGACCTTTTGCCTTCCTTTTCTCCTATTTTCCATTATTTTCATAAATAAATTGCCAAAAATGCCATTTTTCCTTTCTAAAGCCTTTGCCATTTCCTTTGCCAATTTCCTTAGCTATAATAAACCAAATGGACACGCACACTAGGATGTCATGCCCAACATTCAACTTTGAATAAGTGTCCCATAACCATGGTTATTATTTTTCCTTTATTAACTTTATTTACATGGAATTTTCACTTGGGCTGTTACAGAACCCTCCCCCTTGGGGAAGCACCATCCTCGGTGTTCAATGACACCTATAACCAGCAAGACCACTGAAAATAAAAACATACTACCCATGGAGCTTTATAACACAACTTCTTGTAGTATTTATAATGAACACTAGCTGAAACATAACAAACATACCGTTTATTAGAGTTTTATAACATAGATCATTACAATATTTACAATAGAAACACATATACAATTATACACATTTGCTTCAACCAACAAATAATGATACTGTCTATGGAGCTTTATAAATCCAACTCGATACAATATTTACAATAAAATACACATATAGATATGGACATTTGCTCAACCAACAAATAAAAGGATATGATGTATGCATCCACAACAAGGGAATCCAGAGGCTCACACCTCCACCCTCAAACTAATGCCAAGATTCACCTCCTTCCCAGGAAGACCAGAATCCACTGCCAAAGTCAAAACTGCACCCAATGTCCAATGCTACAGTCCTACGCCACTTATCTTCTTAGTGAATAGTTTCTAGCTCATTATTCCAGGGCACACTCCCAATGCGCATACGATTCCATCTGGAAATGCTAATGATAAAAAAGAATCCATTTCCCGCCCTTCCCTTCTCTGCTACACAGTCCCTCGAGAAATACGGTCGTCCCCTTCCTTGTAGTCATTCACTTTCCAAGTTCCCCGACATCCCCTATCCCGAGCCGATCCATCCCTTGACAAGGTTTCCTCACATCGGAAGTTCAAACAACCAAGGCATATACCTACCTCAAAACCATCATTCCGGTCATAACATGCTCATGGAAATCAATGGACACGATTGGGTACCAATGTCCCACAATGGCCCTGATCCTAAAGTGCTTTACCAACATACTATTTCATTTCCAATTCCCTTTACTGCTGATGCTAATTATTGCAGTCAGTTTCAACCACCAAACAGGTATTTCTGTGCTTCCTGTACCAAGCACATGACTTCCATTAGATTTATAATAAATTGAAATAAATTCACATCATACCTCATTGATAGCTTGTTAATAATATACACTTGCAATCCTGTTTACTTCCTGTCACAACAAGTCAAACTAGCATCTTTGATCAAATCATTATGTATAAACATATCACATCTGATTAGCTCGAAACACAACCATAATAGATCAAAATCATGAATCACATGCAATCATCATAAACCAGAATCATAGATCACATGTAACCATCACAAACTAGAATCATATATCACATGCATAATAAAAATAGAATAAAATATCGATACTTATCCTTTAATTGATCCTTAGCTCTACCTTTATCTTTTGTCGTTTTCGTACGCACATCGGATCGGTTTCCACACCCAACAACACCTAGTGCCTTTTCCTTTCCTCAATCACGTACACATACACAATGTACATCACAACACATACACCTATACTCGGCATACAACACAACACATACACCTACATCCAATGTACAACACAACACATACATTTATACTCAATGTACAACACCACACAATACATGTACCTACACTTGGCGTACAACACAACACAATACATGTACTACACAAAGTACAATACAACGAATACACATGCCATGATACCACAACTACACAATACACATACATAGCTCGCAACACAACACGTACAACATGCACAAAATACCACATGTACACCAGTACCATATGTACAACATGTATATAGTACCACCTGTACACAACACCACCTACACAACGTGTGCACAACATCACATGTGCATAATACCACCTGCACAACGCATACACAGTGCCACATATACACCACACCACCTGTACAACGTGTACACAATAACACATGTACACAACACCACATGCACGACATGTACACGATACCACATGTACGACATGTACACATCACCACCTTCACATAGCACCACATGTACAACATGAACACAAAATCAAATGCACACAACACCACATGTACAATCATGCACACAACACCATATGTACATAGCACCACATATAAAACATGTACATAGCACTGCATATACAACATGGACATAGCACCATATGTACACAACACCACATATCCAACATGCACACAACACCATCTACACACAACACCACATATCCATTATTCACACATTACAACATGTACACAACACCACATATCCAACATGTACATATCACCATCTATACCCAACACTACATATGCAATATGCACACAACACCATATATACAACATGCACTCAACACCATAGGTATAATCACTGAATATACAATATGCACAACATATACACAAAAATAACACTGCACATCCAAAACCACACTGTTTCTACCAAGCAACCTTGCTTCCAATGCCTCTCTGCTATCCATGCTTATCCTAGCATGTTGCGGATCACATTGTTTTCATTCTGTTAATATATCCCTCAACATTACCTATCCATAACATAAACATAGGCATAATATAATCACATAATATCAACTCATAACCACATGATATTGACCTAATAAATTTGTCGAGCCTACTCTTCCCACTGGATCCCCATAAGACCAGGAACCTCTTTCATGCCCTTCACCTGCATAAGCAATCATTCCTCCACAAGAATGATCCCTAACAACCCTTTCACACACAGACACACAGACACACATAAACATTAACATAAAACAATCATGATCCTGTCAGACAACCACATACATACATACATACATACATGTACACACATATAGACATTAGCATAATCATGATCACAACATAACTACTAGATATCATAAGGTCTAGGTTAAGAGAGCCCCTTTATGCATGCATCACATGCACAACATCAAGAACAACAGTTCCCAACATGGCCAAGGTATTTGGTGCCTCAAATCCATTTACTTTACCTTTCCTACTACCTTTCTCATGATTGTTCTGCCACCTTCCATTTACCCTAATTGACCCAACCAATCGAACCGATTGTCATACTCTTGCCTCAACTTCCCTTATGTTTGCACCGAATTCATCTGGGTCTTACATTACCTGTTGGGTTTCATTTATCTCTCCCTAGGCTCCATTAACTTCCTCCTTCCCCAACTGAATCCCAAGACCCACAAAACATAAAAGGAAAGAACATGAAACAAATAAGAAGAAAACCACAAAATACCAATAGCAATACAACACCACAAACAAAGTGTCATGGCCATGCTCCAATCATACAAAAAACTGTAAATCAAGCACAAACAAATCACAAAAGACTGAAAGCATAAAACTAGAAACAAACACCATGAATCAATCCCCATGGGTTCCCAGTGCTTCCAAAGGAAAGCTTAACCCAAGCCTTCTTCAATATTTCATGGCAGTGTCCTTGCCATGCAATTCCCTGTATCATACTGCCATAAACACATAACTGTCGGTGTATAAAAAAATATAACAATATACCAGTTACCTTACATTGTTGTGCCAAGCACATTTCCTTATAGCTAGACGCATTTGTGCCATGTCTCAAGGGACTCTAATTCTCTTGACGAATCCAACTATAACTAGAAAATAGCTAATATACCTGTAAAATACATGTACATGAATATAGAATATATCCACATAATGTCAGACAAAATCAAGGTTAATAAGACCTCCTGTATACATGCACACATTCATTTGGAATTTCCAAACATAGCCAAAGGAATTCTCACCCAATTCCTTTATTTTACGTTTTTACCTTATTGCAATCGAGTCTTACTATCTACTGTCATATCACTCAAATGTTAGTTATATACACACATAAACTATTACCTTGTCACGCTAATACCAAGCATGTTTCCTTGCAACTACTCACACATGTTGATCACATGTTCCAAAGATCAAGACAACATATCTAAATCAACCTTTATGAAGTCTAACAACCATAATCAATAATTAACTCACATTCACTAGTCATAAATGATCACAGAGGGGCACATGATCAACGTAATAGAGAACGTAAATTATTCTGGCCATGATATCATCAATATTGATATGGGAATCTCTGATTTATCGACATTAACCAATATATTTTCTTCGATTGATGTTAATATAATTGCATGAAAGAGCATGTAAAAACCATCTATGAAAACACTTAAATAGGAGTTAACATAAATGAGATCATAATACAATGCACACAAAATTTTGATAACGGAGTTGGTCCAGTGTGGACAACATCTTTGGGCCCTGATTCAATAGTGGGGAGGTCGCTTCATTCATCTCATTAAAAGAAATGCAAGTACATGGAAAAATACATCGTTATACCTCCAATCCTGGGAGTGACTTGAAATTTAGCTACTCAAATAACAACAATCACAACACCAACAAGTCTATCTCATCCTCCTGAAACTTTTGATTGTAAGCATGACCTACTTCTGACGGGTGCATTGGTATCTCGAACTTTGTTCCCAAGAACCAATGATGAAGGCGAGTTTTGCCATGAACCTTGAAATATGTTGCCATATGCACAAACTAATTGCACCATTGTGATCCTTGTGAAATTCTAATTAAAATGAGTATAAACTTAGCCACATTCCACCATCTGCAACTCTAGCCCCTTGGGGAATCTTTTAGATTCCCCACAACATGAAAATGGAATTACTAGGATTATTATAGGGGACATTCCCTAATATATGGTTTGGAATTATTCCTAAAATCGTCTCGTGATTTGTGCATGCATCAGCTTGCATGCGCTCTCCTCTCTCATGCATTTTCCATGATTCCCTTTGAACCGTTTGAATAACATTTTATAATAAAGTGTGAGGGTGAATAAGAAAAAGTGTGTGGTTGGTACAATGGTTGGCATAATCATATTAAGTTACTAGTTGCTTGAGATGTTTTGGGTTCAAAAGCCATGGACTCCCAATTTCTCGTTATTATAGTTTTAAAGCCCAAGTTTGGTTTTAATATAGTTTTCAAACCATATAATATATGGTAAATATATGTCTACATTGTAACAACTCCCTAAACCATGGGAATAAGACAAAAATGAAGGTTGCACCATCCAAGACCACTTGGGCCTAATTTGAGGTGTCATGTGGCAACATGTGATTAAGCCTCACATAGCATGCTCTCATTGGTCCATATCATATGCCACCTCCACCACCTACTTTCCATGTGTCGACTTGTGGTTCTGCCACATCACTTGCTTGTGGTTCGACTTGGTTTGCTAACCGGGCTACCACATTATCTCTATGGGTCACACTAGGCTTGTTGACTTTTATGCCATGTGTCATATGTACAACATGCCATGTGGAAAAAGGTTGACTTTGCCTTTAACTTTTGCCCAGTTTGATTGAAGCTTTGACTAGGCATAACTTTCGCATACAAACTCTGAATGAGTTAACATTTATGCTGTTGGAAAGCTTGAAATGAGCTCTTCAATCTAGTCATGGTTTTTTTTGTGATCCAAGGAATTTTATTTTTTAGGTTTCCTAGAGCCACCTAGATCATTCCTCCCCATCAAAAGCCTTTTTTTCCTCCAAAATTATAAATAATATTGCAATCTAATTTGCATAAAAAATGTCTCTGAAAAGCCACACTTTCTTCTCCTTCACCTTTGTACTTCAGAATCTGAAGTGTCTAACAAACTGACACCTATATCCATATGCAAATATGTAGCTGCAAATACATGTTCAAATTGCAAGATTCCAAACAAGACCATACTTGTGAAGATCTTATAACATACTCATGGTCAAGTTTATATAATAAACCATACCCCATGCTATCCATCTAAAAGGCAAAATTATCACTATGTGGCATATACAAGTGATGTTATACATTCATCACTTTTACAAACATTTCACAACATGTAATTTACAATGGTAGCTATTCCTAACTACCTAAAAAGGCTTCCAACTCTGGATGGAGATCCCAATAGGTATCTATTTCGCATCCTTTCTCGTGGAAATGGCTACAATGGTTCTTCTTCCTCCATACTTTCCTGAGCTTATTTCTCCCCTGATGTGGAGATGGATCCTTATGTCGTGACTCCTCCCTGGTCAACATAACCTTCCTCAAATGACTGTCTTTGGTGCAAGTCCAGCAAGGAGATTTTGCGTTAACCCTTCCTTTGAAATGTTCACCTCGTTTTGGAGATGGTATACAATCATGATTGTTGGAATGGTGTGATGTGCTTTTCACTATCTAGGACTTGTTGCTTGAAGACTCTCTCGTCTCTTCCTTTTTGATATAGCCCAATCCTTCATGTCATGGAAATTCCACCTCTTGGATGAGATTCATAATGCCTTGGCCATTAAATCCTAAGCCCTTGGCTTCATATTCCATCTTCTTCATGAGATTCAAACCAAAATCATTATCATAATGAGAACATGAAACCGAAGAATCACTATTTACCTTAGTTGTCGATTATGAAGCAGGTGATGATGGCTTCGCTAAGCCTTTGTTACACTTCAAATTTTCCAAGGCCTCTTCCATGTTTTGTAGCTATAGCTATAATCTCTGCTTCTCCTCTTCTATTTCTTGTATAAGTCTCCTCAATTCAACATTCTTTGCTTGAAGGATCTGGCTGATCTCTTCATTTGAGTAATGAGAAGAAGATGAAGAAGAAGAATATTCACTTGAATATGGAAATGGAGGTTCTCCTTCATTTACCAAAGAATTCCTCTTCTTTTCCTTCTTTGCCAATCTCTTCTCATAAGCTGCAAACAATTTATCTACTGTGTTTTCCGTCCTATAGAAGGCTTGATGGAAAGCTTTGTCATTCTCCATTTTCCTTCCTTTTGTAACATGTCCAATCTCTGGTTATCATTCACACTCACAATTCACATAACCAAGAATACTGCTTTGATACAAAAATTGATCATGGAATCTCTAATTTACGGACATTAACCAAGATATTTTGTTTGGTTGATGTTAGTAGAACTGCATGAAAGAGTATGTAAAAACCATGTATGTGAACACTTAAAGAAGAGGCAACATAAAGGATATCATAAGACAATGCACACAAAATTTTGATACCATAGTTCATCTAGTGTGGGATACGCTTCCGATCTTTGTTTCAATAGTGGGGAGGCTGCTTCATTCATCTCATCAAAAGTAAGGCAAGTACATAGTAAAATACATCATTATACCTCCAATCCTAGGAGTGAGTTGAAATTCAGCTGCTCAAAAACAATCACAACCCTAGTAGGCCTGTCTCATCCTCTTGAGACTTTTGACTGTAAACATGACCTACTTCTATCAGGTACATTGCTATCTCAAACTTTGTGCCCAATAATCAATGATGAAGGCAAGTTTTTTCCATGACCCTTGAATTCCACTACCCAAATGAAAAACTGACACCACCATTGCGATCCTTATAGAATTCTAATTAAAATGAGTATAAAATTCACCACATTCCGCCACTTTCAATTTTGGCCCCTCAAGGAATCTTTTGGATTCCTCACCACATCAAAATGGAATATACTAGGAATATTATAGGGAATATTCTCTAATATATTCTTTGGGAGTATTCCTAGAATCTTCTCATGATTCGTGCATGCATTAGCTTGCATGCACCCTCTTCTCTCATGCATTCTCCACGGTTCACTTTGAACCATTTGAATAAAATTTTATAACAAAGAGTGAGGGTGAATAATAAAAAGTGTGTGGTTAATACAATGTTTGGCATAGTCATATTAAGTTACTTGTCACTGGGAGGGTTTATGTTCAAAACCCATGGACTCCCAATTTTTCTTTAATATAGTTTTAAAGCTCAATTTTGGTTTTATTATAGTTTTCAAATCATATAATATATGGTAAATGTAGGTCCACATTGTAACGACTCCCAAAACCATGAGAATAAGACAAAATTGAGATTGCATCATCCCAAGGCCACTTGGGACTAATTTGAGGTTCCATGTGGCAGGCCCTCAATGGTCCACATCATATGCCACCTCTGCCACCTACTTACAATGAGACAACTTGTGGTGCTGCCTTGTCACCTTCTTGTGGATCCACTTGGTTTACTTACTAGGCTACCACATCAACTCTATGGGTCCCACCAGGCCTCCCGACTTCACTGCCATGTGTCATATGTACAACCTTCCATGTGGAAAAAGGTTTACTTTCACTTTTATTTTTCCTCGTTTGAATGAAACTTTGGCTGAACATAACTTTAACGTACGAACTCAGATTGAGTCGTTGTTTGCACCGTTGGAAAACTTGCGACGATCTCTTCGATCTAGTCCTAACTTTTATACGATCCAAGAACTTTTATTTATCAGTTTTCCTAGAGCTAGTTGGATCATATATAAAGAAATTTCCAGAGATTTCAATGGATGGATACCTCTATAGAGTCACAAGTCTAGATGACATGGTCATCAAAATGGAACTAAAGGAGTGGATGTGAAACCCGAAACGATCAAGTATCATAAAGTTTCTAGAAATATTTCATTTTGGAAGAAGCACATGAATCAATATATGTGTAAAATATATATTAAGTTGTGTCCATGGAGGGTTCCTATGGCTAGATCAATCGATGTCCATAGACAATAGCTTTATTTCTATGATTGAATGGTTGCCTACACTATGAGAAGACCCAAAACCATACATCGATAAAAGCAGAGAAAAAGCACTCATAGAGGAAGTCAAGGAAAAGTATGGCACACATAGGGGTGTGTGCATATTTGACATTCCAAGTATAAACGAGGATGAAATTATATTTGTGACACAGGTATGGCATGCAAGTTGCTGCACAAATACTGTAAGGATTAGGTCCCACTAGGATTAATAGTGATGATAACAAAGTGTGGATTTGGGGTCCAGATGAACTAGGCCGTGATTTTAATTAATAATTTTTAATTGATTATGAGGAAGCACGCCATAAAAATGCAGAGTTCCACTATGCATGATTCCTAATCTTAATCATGCTTGTCACATGGAAGGAATTGAAGGAGATGAAATTCCCATATATGATAGAAAAATCATTCTTGGCACCTTAGTATGCCTCCTTATGGAATACCACGAATAAAAATATGCACCAAGATAATAATGTTATCTTTTATGTGTATAAGGAAGTGGTCTAATAAATAATTGAAAGGGTCATGCACATGCAACCCCAGATTGCTGAAGCATATAATGGTATTGCGTGCTTTAAAGCAACCATGCACTTCATGTATATATAATGGTGAAGAGAGTTGGTGCAACAATGGTTACATAGTCATTATAGGCTAAAAGGGAGACTGGAACCAATAATATAGTTAATGATTGGCACGCAGAATGGAAGGTACTATTAACATAGATAGAGAAGCCATAAAACACAGAAAGTAGTACTAAGGGAAATATTAGCTCACAAGTCTTTGCAACAAACAAATAAGGGGACTGGCATGGGAGACACTCATGAAGAAGATACTATGCAGGCTGGGGAGAGGAAGCAAATGAAAAATAGTAGAAGAAGGGACCTCTCACGCATGACAAAAGAAAAAAGCCACTAAGCCATGGTTCACTCAAATCTAATCGTTGTTTGATGACGACTTTTAAAAAATCAAAAACCAAGTGAAGGAAAATGTTGAAGAAGTATTGGAGAGAGTCACCAAGATATAAGAACAACTGAAGTAGTTGTGACAATTATTACAATCTAGTAGAATATCCATAATGCATCCTAGAGGGCTGGAGCATACCGAGGCATAAAGCACCCCAAAATAATAGAACTAAGGCCAACATAGTCAAAACCATTGACATCAGGAGAGAACTATGCACTTAGATATCACCAAGGGAAATGTGATTTCCCACCTAGGAGATACAATGACAAGTAGAATAATTAATCCATGTAGGCCCGATCTTCTCATAGTTAGACAATCTACATCAATTACAGTTCAATATTACTCAAGAGATATGACTTCATGCAACAAAAACCACAATAGAGTTGGAATAGTTTTCAACAACATGACACATGCTACAGGCAAAGAATAGGAAACTATTGATAGAGAAGAAGCAAGTAGGCCAGAGAGAAGAAAAGTTGAGAAAAGAAATAGAGGAGTTCTAGTGACAACCTCCATGAGGCACCAATAGAGACATACCTAGAGATAGAAGCGAAGGTAACAAAGATCGGTGAGTCCGTTGAGGGTCTCAAGGAAAAGGTGGTGGAGTTAGAATCATAAACAAAACCCACTATCCCACCTAGAGATAAAGAGAATAGAGAAAAGAGATAGACAACCATATTGACTATCAAAAAATAAGAGAATTACGCACATAACGCAACAAATTACATGATAAAGGACTACAGGTGTGGACAATGATTATGGATAATGAAGAACTCAATGATCCAACCCACACAGAAGAAAGTTCAGAAGATCCATGACAACTTGAGAACCTTACTACCCACTGAGCATAGGGAAACCATGCTGGAAAGATAACAACTAGTAAAAAAACTCAATAACATGAGAATTGAGTAGCAACAATTATTAATAAAATTTGAGTCCTTGTAGGAAGAGGCATTCAAAGTCATAGATAAGATTCAGACTGCATAAAAAATGGTCAACAAGCATCATACGACCAAAAAAGAGAGTTGAAGACCCCCATGACAGTTGAGGTAGCAGATCAGATTCGAGGACAAGTAGAGGAAGTAAGAAAGGGTCACAACAGTAAAATAAAGGTTGGAGACATTCATTACATAGGCAAAGGAAACAATGCCCTTAGTAGCCTAATATAAAGACTAGGAGTGGCTCGAGGATGGGCCATAGGTGAGTTATGGGGGCCTGTTGGAGCAATGTTTTGAGCACAAATTTTGGAGGACTGTGTAGAAAGGTTGGCCAGGGGTCAACACGCAAAAAATAGGCAAACCCTTTAGGATTATTTTGTAGGGTTTTTCACTTGGTAATATTTACTGCCTATGATAGATTGACATTTTTTGGGTCGGCTTGAGCCTAAATGTAGAAATTAAAATAGCCTAAGTAGTAGTTAATAAAGGGTAGATGAGATTGAGCACTTGAGAGTGTATTGTCCTAAGATACAATCTCATATTATAATAATCAAATTTCTTTGGATTGTAAGCCACAACTATTGGAATGTAATGAAGAATTGTTAGTGAAAATAAAAGTATTTATTTTTGGATTAATTTATGTGTTTTCATGCATCATGTGATTTTTTTTTTTTTGTTATGATTTTGTTGAATATTTTTTAAGGATGGATTTACTGCACAGAACAAGTCTATACCTCAATTTATTTTCATGAATAAAAAATATAATGATATGTTGAATATAATAGTGGTAGTGTAGGCTCTATGTCTCCTTCATCATTGCAAAAGTGTTTATGTTCTTGTAGTCCCTCATAAGATGCCTCGGGTGGCACTTCACATGATCATTAGTGTTGCGAAAAGGGTTAGTGTCTGAGGAATTTTATTGGCTAATTCATTCCAAAACTAGGTCTTCCCTCTACGTCCCAACAATCATAAAGACTTTCTAGGGTGAATATTCAAGGCCTCCACTTGCTTGATTGAGGTTTTGCAATATGTGGTGAATTGCCCATAAGTTAAAATAAAAATAAAAAACAAAATAAAATGTAAGAAGAAAGAAAATAAATA
>APFE031604878.1:6546-38639 GCA_000404065.3 Pinus taeda | reverse complement strand
TTAGAATAGCTTCAACCTTAAGGGGATCGAGACGAATACCCTCCTTAGAAATGACAAATCCAAGAAGTCTGTCAGATTCGACGCAGAAGACACACTTATGCGGATTGAGATGAATATGGTAATGTCTACAATGAAGAAAAATTTGGCGGAGGTGGTTCGGATGGTCTATGCATTTAGCTGAATGAGCCAGAAGATCATCCAAATAAGGCTGAAAAATGTGTCGGATGTCATGAAAAGCATAGGACATTGCTTGTTGGAAAGTTTCATTAGCATTTTTCAGGCCAAAAGGGAGATTTTTGTAAGCAAAAGTACCCCACAGATAGATGAAGGCATTTTTGTGCTGATCGGCAGGCGAAATATTAATCTGGTTGTAACTAGAAAATCCATCCATAAAAGAGAATCTCTCAGTCCCAGGACAACCGTCGATAAGCTGGTCAATAAAGGGAGTATGATAGTTATCTTTTGGACATGCGCGATTGATGTCATGATAATCAACACAAACCCTAATAGTGCCTTACTTTTTGGTCATAGGGACAATGCTAGATACCCAGTCTATCAGTGGGATAGGGTAAATAAACCCTTCCTTGAAAAATTTTTCAACCTATCCCTTGATGGCAATGACCTTTCTCGGGTGCACGGGACATAAATGTTGACAAACTGGTTTTGCACCAGGATACATAGGTATCTCGTGTGCCATAATACTCAGATCAATATTGGGCATTTCCTCATACGACCAGGCGAACACGTCGAGAAGCTCTTTGGAAAGGTTGGTGTAAAGCTAGATCTCCTTAGGAGAACAAGTAACTCCAATGTGAATATTTTCAACAATCCCTAGTTTAACAGAGATGTCGATGGGCATGGTTTGCATGATATTCCCCATATTCTCCTTAGAAAACCTCATGAGTCAAGATGGGCATCTGAAGTGGTTGAGAAGGAACACAGGAAGCAAACTTATCTATACAGGCAGTCATGGCCCCATGGCCTGGGAGAAATGAGGAACGATGACGATTATCGAGCCAAGGAGGATCTTCAAAAGACATAGTCTCAAGAATTGCATCATCAGAAGGAAATGTCTCTTGTAATGGATATGGAGAAGCAATATCTGCAAGCCAAGGGGATTGCACATATGTGTCGAGAGATCTACTCGAAGGAGTAGAATCAGAAGATGAAGCCGAAGCCAAAACGATTTCAACATAGTTGAGCTCTGCAGGGCTCAGCGACATAACCTCATCCTATGAATCCACTTGATCGAAGGGGGAACCGCCCAGGGATCAGGATTGATAGAGATCATATTAACAGAGGCGAAATTATTAGGTGGGAGTGAAAAAACACCCATAAGGGAAGGATCTTTAAAGAGTCTAGCATCCACACTCTCATAGGAAATACTGGTATGCTCCACAAACGGAACATTGCCATCCGAGGAAGAAGAAGTAAAGAAGGACAGCTGATCGACCGTAACAATTTTCCCTTGATGAGGAAAATGGAGTACACGAATAATGATGAAGCCCCATCACACATAGCATACTTCCAACTTCGACCGAACAAAAGGTTGTAAGTTAGATTATTGTCAATAACTTTGACTTTGACATTGATTGTCTTCCCTTCCAAGGTGATAGGCAAGCGCGGGAGAATACCAAATGGATGAGAATCTTTGCCATCAAAGGCTTCTAAGGCATTATGAGATTGACTCAAGGATGGGGATCTGATGGCCTTCCAACAAGCAACAGACATGATGCAAGTTGAGGCACCTTCATCAATAACAGTAGGATGAACATTCTTCAAGTTAATGATGACTTGAATGAGAAAAGCGATTTGATGAGGCAAACGCAGCACATGGTTTTCAAGATCGAATGTAATTAACTCAGAATTGGCCGGATCAATGCCACCAATGGCGGATAGCAGATACTTCCGTTGGGGGGGGGGGAACTCTAGAGAACTACCAAGGTGGACATAGCTGAAGGAGCTTGGGCTAAGTCTTCGACAATACTATAGTGCTACACGGCATGAGCACTGGGGTTATAGGAATATTTCCAGAGAACTCCCTTAGTAGGAGGTCGAATGACAGACTCGATGCTGGGCCGTTCAATATGAAGAGGGCTAGAACTGGACAAAGGAACGTTAGAAGGTACTTCAGGGTCCTTGCTGGCAGATGGAGCATATTCTTTTGATCGAGTACTCACATGAATAGGGATAGTCCTAGCCATAAAAACTTGGGAGCCAAAAGTGGAAGAGGATTGAGGTTGATCTACCACCATTTGAGTTTGCTGGGAGGGAAAAGGCTCTCTAAGTACAACAGGAGTCCCTGAATTCCCTTTAAGAAAATGACTAACCTCAAACCATCTGGGATAGTCTTTAGTGTAGTGATCCTTGTCACAGATAAGACAAGGATACCTAGGTTTTCATTTAGAACCATCATCAACAGGAGTCTTAGGAGGTTATTGCTTTAGTGCATCGACCTTATTTTTACCTTTCCCTTTCTTCTTACCTTTCAAATTTTCTTTGCCGTGGTAGACTGGATGACATTAAATTCTGAGGCTTTCCCAATATTAGATGCGAACTGAGAAGCATTTTCAATAGGATCAGTAGATTTTTGCTTCGCAGGGATCGTGGAAGACTTTTGAGAAGATTGAGCAACATAACCAATAACACCATCGACAGAAGGCGTCGACGAGGCTTTAGAAGTTCCAAGTTGTGGAGCATCAGGTAAGACATCATAAAGTGTGCCAAATTGGGAATAGACCAAATCAAGATATTAAGCACACGCAATAACTTGCTCTTCAGTAACACATGCCCCCATAGCAATATATTGGGCTATCGGACCAACAAACAAGGTAGTAAACCAGTCAGTCAAAAGATGATCAGGAATCCAGAACTTAATCAAACGACATTGTCTTCTCCACTCATGAATATGATCGGAGATGTGGGTGGCCGTGTCCTATTTTAGAGAAGTAAGGAGATGTGTTCTCGTTTCATAGCAAATCAGTAACTGAAAATGGGTAAGAAATCCCATTGCAAGAGAATTAAATTCTTGGAAAGTTCCACGAGTGAGTTCAATATACCATTCGCGGTGGAACCAGTAAGAGTCCTTTGAAAAAGATGGAGGTGGATAGAATCGTCAAACCATGAGTTAGATGAGCACCAAAGGTGATAAGTCATAACATGCGCTTAGGGATCCTCTCTAGATTTGCTGTCGAATTTAGGACAATCACCGGGAATCTTGGTCAGAACTGGTGGCCAATATGGATTATGAAGTATAGGGTCATTCGTCAGCTTGGACACATTGGGCGGTTCCAAAGTCGCAAGAAAAGGTAATTGAGGGTTAAAGGACATCATGGGCCTTTAATAAGAGCTATCATTATGGTTTTAACTAGAGCCTTGTTTCCCCATGGATTTTGTCCATAAGTGTTATAGTTGGGAAGATTAATGCCATAACCTGGTTGTTGACTCGGATTTTGACTGCCAACAGGCCATTGGTTACCAGCCTGACCAACAGGGGCAACATATGGCTACTAAAATTTTTGATAAGGATTAACCTGAGGTTACTGATAGTTCTGATATAGGGCACCCTGAGGTTGCCCTTGGGGTTGTCGAGGTATTTGGAGATTGTATTGTGGTTGAGGTCCAAACTGTGCCTGGGGCCCAAGTTGCATCTGATAAATAGGTTGGGCTTGGAATCCAGCCTGAGTCTGGAGACTGGGTTGATCTTGGGAACCAGCTTGTGTCTGAGTGCCCAGTTGACTAAGAGTTGGATTGACTAGACCAGACTGATGTCCTTGTTGGAATTGGGGTTGACCCAACTAACCAGAAGGTTGGCCTTGTTGGAATTGAGGTTGACTTATCTGACCAGAAGGTTGGCTTTACTAGGCGATAGGTTGGCCTTGCTGAAATTGAGGCTGTCCTACTTGACCAGAGGGTTGTCCTTACTGGGAAATAGGTTGGCCTTGCTAAAACTAATGATGTCCTACTTGACCAGAGGGTTGTCCTAGCTGGGCAACAAGTTGGCCTTGCTGAAATTGAGGCTAACCTAGTTGACGAGAAGGCTGCCCTGAATAAACAAAGGAGGAACCTGTGGAGGCCAAAGGTTGTCCCTGAAAGGGTTGTCCTTGCAAGCCTGAAGGTTGTCCTTGCAAACCCGAAGGTTGTCCTTGCGGGCCATGGTAAGTAGTGTGATTCCAAGCAACCAAAAGTGGAACGTAATTCTCAACTGGGACCCCGGGAGGAAGAGACCTAGTGTAATAAACATGAGCTCCATGGTGATCATAGTAGTGCAGAGGGTTATGCGGAACGGACAACGGTTGAGAACCTAAATGGTTATGAATCTGATTTTGAAGAGCAAACATGTATTGCTCATATGACAATCCCACCAGAATGGAATTTGAAGAGATTGGTACATTACTCGTAGGTTGACTGACTCCAGAAACCAAAGGGGAAGGACCATTACCAGTGGATCCGGAAGATCTTCCAATAACAGTAGTAATTATCAAAGATGCGGTAACCGCACTAATAGAAGGGGCCATGGATGCCACACACACGGTGGGCATTGAGGGAATGGATGTAACTGATGTAACCCGCGTCTGAGGTATGGAAGTCAGGGCCGACTGAGTAGACATGAAAGGTCCTGAAGTCAGAATGGTAGTACGAGACCACACAGAGATCTGATGCAGAGATGTAGAACCAAGTATGTTAGCCAGAGCACGATGGCGAGGTGGCAACGACACATTTAGAGCGGTGTGGAATGGAAAACCTTCCGGGGGAAACTAACGTTCCCCGGTCGACACAAGGCTCTCTTGAATGCTAATGGGGCTTGACTCATCCATGTCGAAAGTGGCCATCGAAATCGAAGCACCAGGAGGAGTAGAAGGGAGTTCCTCATCTAAAAATTCCCAAATGTTGGGAGGAGTCCAATTGATATCAAAAGGTTCCTCACCTGAAGCTTGAGAGTCAAGAGGCTGAACATTGGGGACAATAGGAAGAGTACTAGTAATAGATGACACCTCAGAAGAGACAGGAGAAAGGGGCTCTTTGTCACCTGGTAAGGACGAGGGATTCAGCGAGTCCGTCAGGATGGCCTAACTCAAAAGTCTAGGAGAAAATATATAATCAAATAGGGTTGTAAAAAATCTTCCAATATATTATCATGATGTGGCAAAGATTAATAGGTAAAATATTATCGTGGACAAATAAATTTTATGACGTTGGAACGAAACATTGCCTTTTCATGTTTAAAGAGTCGAGAAAAAGGACAAAAGATGTCTCTAGTCGCCTTCGAAGTTTAATGAGCATGAAAGGACAAGTGCTCAGATGATCCTTTTACTTTTAAAGAGTAAAAAAGGAATGAAAGTGAAAGTGACTGCTTTAGAATTCTAGGCAAGAGGTTTACCAGACAAATCGTAAAACTGCATATACACCTTGATAATAAAATGAAAGAGAAATGACCAAGGACTTCCCGTATGGCAGTCAATCTTCCCGAATGCTATGTTTGGTGTGTTATGACTCATAAGGTGGTAGGCTTGACTTCCTATGGATAATAGGATGATAAAATAGTGGGGTCTCCCAATATATACACGATGGTGCAGGGAGCACAAATCCGTACTAGCATCTATTGTATCACAAAAGGAGGAATCACCCAACCTTAGTGAAAACAATAGGGACTAGGTTTAACGATGCCGGAACACGTCTCTAGCCTAGACCTCTAGATATGTGAGCATTAGGTTCCAATGAATTTTTAAGTTCATTCAATAAATTTTAATAGTTAATCTTGAATTAAGTCTCGACTTTAAGGCCCTATTGAATGTATCTTTAACACTCCTAGAATGCAACTAAATAAGAAAAAGGACCATTCTCGTTGGATGAACAACTAGCTAAGGAAGAGTGAGAGGTTCAATACGTAATAGCTGAATGGTAAACAAGAAAACCAATCAAAGAAAAAGGAACACTTCTACCATTTACTCAAACTCACAAGCAATCAAGAAAATGAGAAACACACTTTTTTATTTTCAATGTCTTAATCTCAAGAATCTACTAATGCAAAAATCATCTTTCAAACCTTCACACAAGATGAATTCAATTTTTTGATTTTTTTCAAATAAATGATAAGAAACTACATGCACAAACGAATCAAAGACTCAAAACTAAAGAAATAATCCTTTTTACAAAACTGGAAAACCGTCTCATTGACTGGGAAGCAAAGCGATTTATGCCAAGCGAAAGACGGAGACTGAATGAACAAGGCAAGGAAGTTCAGTGACCAAACACCACACACCAATCAAGAGGATGAAAAATAGCAAAAAGGAAGAAGCCTAAAAAAAAGAGAGAGATTATACCAAGTAGAGTCTAAAGATCTCAATGAATGAGTGACCCAAGAAAACCAAGCAGTGGAGAAACCCTAGGGTATTTAGGTCACACAGTTCAAGAGGGAGGATTTGAAAAGACTTGAAAACTAGAATAAAAAATTGTAACAACCAACACGTTTGACACAACAAAGAGGAGAAAAAGAAGCTCTGAGGACAAAACACATTGGCCGATAAGCCAAGAAAACCTCAAAATTTGAAACTTACAGGAATTGTTGCAAGTAAAACACTAGCAACATGCGCCAACAACAAATCGTCGCATCTCTCTAACCAAGCACTTTGCCGCATCATTGCGAAAGTACATCAGTTAGCTGCACCGATCCGATTTCAGGCCTCGTTGTGACTATTAGACAATTTAATCGCTTGGTACAGTAAAATGAGCAACCCAGAAGATAACTCAGATGTGATTACTTCATGACTGTTAGAAAATAAGCACCGACGACCCAGAATCAAAGGAAAAAATGAAAGTTGGACTAGAGCAAGGCTAGATCTATCACTCATAAGGGTGGGAAGGCTACACGAGTAGTCTAACAGCTTCCAGAATAAAGTATGCTACCGAAACAATAAGGAAGACAATAAACAAACAAAACAATCAACACAAAAGACAAAAGATAAGTCCCTAGTATGGTCGCCAACTTGTGACACAGGTAAGTTCCCTCTGCGGATAGAGGCAACCCCTCTAGCACTAGAGTGGGTCTAGTCACTGCAAAGACAATACCAAAGAAAATTTCCTTAGAGAGTTGGTGTTATGAAGGCCTACCTTCAATCGACATTCGATGAAGTCCTCGTCGTGTTGCTCCAGCCCTTATTCTTCTAGTCACTTATACTTGAAAACAACATGTAGAGAAACACCACCAACACAATAGAAAATGATGAAGCAATCTACTTGAAGAGTCAAGGAACCTCAAGCTATCAACATATAATTTAACACACGATATAGGAAACAAGCTATTGATTTGTATTAATATAAATCAAAGTAAAACTTACAACTGAGCCTTAATGTCGTAAGCCTCCTTAAAGGGTCCTGTCGGCATGTCTCCATAAGAATTTACTTGTGAAATGTCTCCCAAGGGAACATATGAATCTCTCTTCTGTCTAAAAGGGTTGATGCTAGAAAGCTCTCAAGCCAACTCTACTCAAACATCTCTCAAATCAAAATACGTATGAGACTACTTCCACACTCCAATAACACTCTCTACCTCTACTCCTCTCTTAGAAACTTGAAACTATCAAATTACATCTAGCTATCATCTAGTTACATCCAAGTTAGTTGATCTTATTCATGGAGGAAATATTTATAGGAGGGAGAGGTCCCATAAGAGAAGGAAGGAAGAGATTATCTCTTAGGGAGGTTGCACAAAAGGTGGAACAACTATCCCAAAGGAGAGAGGCGATTTGAACTGACCCAACAACCAGCCCTAGGATTGCCCATGAAGCAATTTCATCTCGAAGTTTTGATGAGTTGTTGAAAAACTTGCCAAATCTGGCTCGTCGCAGGTGCAACATAGGGACAGAGCAGAGACGTTGCTAGGGCTAGTGTTAACTTGACCATCTTCATGAGAGGGATAACTTCTGACTCGTGATGATCCAGAAACTTAGGTAAAAGGGGGTCTTCTTCAGGGATAATGAATTAAGAAATTCTTCCTAAGATTGCAAGGAAGGTAATGACACATAATTAGCAAAATGACATAGCACAAATGTCAGTAACATGGACCGACAGTATCTGGGATCAAGAAATGCAGATTTGGTGACAAATTACTATGTAACATAAGGCCTACCACTTCATTTGTGGGCTGAGGCATGCAATACAATATTATACTTGCAGAATAGAAGCCCACATCGTATACTGGGGATGAAGACACCAGTGGAGGCCTTCTCTGGGAAGAGACCAGACGTGAGTCACTTCAAGATCTTTGGATCATTGGTTTATTGCCATGTGACCAAAGATGCCCGGAAGAAGCTAGATCCAATAGCTGAGTTGGGGATACTTGTGGGGTACATTGATACACCCCACAACTATCGAGTGTTATTTCCTACCAGTCAGAGGACAATGGTATGCAGAGATCTGAAGTTTGATGAGCAGAAGGCCATACGAGTTTCCCTTGAGAGGGAGCTCAAGTTGCATGCAGAGGAGGAACTTTTGGTTCCTAAGGAGGAGGAGCCTTAGACAAATGCGAAGCATCCACATGCAAAGGATCCAAGAGTGGAGATATCCACTCATGCAGAGTCTTCTAGAGATGGGCGGAAACGATTAAGGGAAGCTAACAGATTGGTGATGGATGTGAGAGAGAATGTGGGACAACCATCCTCTCAGCGCAGATAGAGGAAATCACCTGAGTGGTACACTATTTAAATGGCCCTTATTGGGGAGTGTGTAGAGACTGAACCATCTCCCTTTGAGGAATTAGTGCAATAGCCAGTCTGGGTTGATGCTATGGTGGAGGAGTATGACTCCATAGTTTGAACAATGTTTGGGATGTTGTCCCAAGACTGGAGGACAAGTCAGTGGTGAGTTATCGATGGCTTTACAAGGTAAAGCAAGTAGCTGATGGCAATGTGGAGAAACATAAGGTAGGGTTTGTTGCCCGTGGTTTCTCACAGGTCGAGGGGATCGACTATGATGAGAATTTTGCTCCTGTAGCAAGGTACTCATCTGTCAAATCAATGTTGGCACTATGAGCACAGATGGGTTGGAAGATCCATCAGATGGATGTGAAGACTACATTCCTCAATGTCAAGATTGAGGAAGAGGTGTACATAGAGCAGTCAGAAGGATTTGAGATGTTCGATTATGAGTTGCATGTGTGCCGACTCAAGAGATCTTTATACAGGCTGAAGCAAGCACATCATGCTTGGTACACGAGGATCGACAACGATTTCACCAGGTTGGGCTTCACAAAGAGTAAAGCAGAAGCAAACCTTTACCACATCATGGTAGAAGGTAAGCCATTGATCATTGTTCTTTATGTTGATGATCTGATATTGACAGATGATGATCAGTTGATCGAGTCTTCCAAGGAGGACCTTGCAAGAGATTTCGAGATGAAAGACATGGATCTCAAGGCAAGTATGCCAATGAGATACTCAGGAGATTCCACATAGAGAAGTTCAAGCCCATGCAGACTCCTCTATTAGGTAACTAGAGGAAGGAGGATGCTACTTTAGGTGAGGTAGTAGCTGCTACTGTTTATCGGCAGCTTGTGGGTTCTTTGATGTATTTAGTGAACACACAACCAGATTTGTGCTTTGTGGTGAACTAGCTAAGTCAAGCTATGGTTTAGCCTACCAAGCCGTTTTGGAAGGCAGCGATGCATGTGCTGAGATACTTCAGAGGCACATCTCAGTATGGATTATGGTATAGACGGACAAAGGGAGTGAAGCTTTAAGGCTTCATAGATGCAGATTGGGTAGGGAGTCCATCAGATCGAAAGAGCACTTTAGGAGGAATTTTCAACCTTGGTTCAGCCACAGTTTCTTGGTACAGCAGGAAACAGAGGTCAGTTGCACTTAGCTCAACAGAGGCTGAATACATGGCTGCCAGTTAGGCAACTTGTGAGGCCATTTGGATGTGGAAAATTCTAGTTGGATTATTTGATAAGAGGATGGATCCAACTGTGATCTATTGTGATAATCGGAGTTGTATCAAACTCTCTGAGAATCCAATATTTCATGACAGGTCCAAGCACATCGATATCCGGTATAATCATCTTCGAGACTGTGTGGTGAAGAGGATCATGTTGTTGCTGTATGTTTCGACTGAGGAGCAGGATGCATATATTTTGGCTAAGGCATTGTCAAAATGAAAATTCGAGTTCCATAGAGACAGGATTGGGGTGACAGATAATCCCTTTCTTGTTGAGAGGGAGTGTTGAAAATAGCAACAAGAAATGCTAAATATAGAAGTGCTAAAAATAAAATTGCTATAAATAGCATTTCAGGATACATTCCAATTTTAGTTAGTCCCTGAACTAAAATTGAGAATGAAAATTCAAATTTGATCTTAGCAGCTGTTTGAAAAATAATTAATTAATCCATCTTGAGTTAATTAGTTGGAGAAAATCAAACATGAAGTCTATGTGAAGACATGCAACATTTATCCCTTTGATTGAGGAAGTTATCCCTTAATTAAGGAGATCAAGATGAGTTGTAATTAGTTAGCTCAGTTAACTGAGTTAAGTCCAGTTAGATTAGTTCCAACAGTTTGTGAATTGATTGTGAGTTCAGTTAGTTAATGCATGCATGCATGTAACTAGTGTACTTCAGATAACTGAATATTCTCTCATAAATAACTCATGCATGTCAGTTCAGTCAGAGACCCAGTTGAGATCAGAGTATGGGAAAATGTACTATCAATTGTAGGAAAATTCCATTGAGGATATCTCTTGTATGTAGAAGGAATTCATTCCTTGAGGATTTTGCGCAGTTATTTTTGAGTTTGGTGAGTTGTGTGAGAGGTGAATTCACATAGGTGGTAGCTATAGGACCCAGGAGAAACTACGCAAGGAAATAGGAGGCTTGGAGGATTGAAGGAAGGCATATGTTGTGTCTATTTAGTCTATGACTAGAATTGAGGGATTGTACTAAGAGCTGGATAGCTTGTGAGCTAAAGCTTTGTGTAATCTAGAGATATTTCCACTTGTATGATATTACAAAGATCGAGGTTTTTTTGCTGAGGCTTTCCCTAGAGTATTCTTTTATGTTCATGTGTGATTGATTTCTCATTCTCTATTATATGTGTTCTATTTGATCTTGCTCAAAACTTATTAAGATTTTCCAAGTTTGTTTGTAGAAGTAGATCAAGTATTTTGATTTAGTATATTGCATTATCAGGTGATCTATAGTGGGAAATTCTACACTTGTCCCACTGGACCTTAACCTAGTCCACCATGCAACGTATAAGTTATTGAACCCTACCGTCCAATATGTATAATGGTTTGACCATTACGGTTCCCATGTTCGAGACTTACAATTCCCTCCAACTAGTTTGTGACATTCATCAGAAACATAATGGCATAGAAAAAAACATCATGTTTTTTATGCAAATGGGGTGGTATTACAAGACGATAGGAAATTGGTCCAATCTTCTCCTTGATTCTAAAACGTATTTTAAACCATGGTGAAAACTTCGTCCCTTTTCCAAACCAAAAGATTTTTTTGTTGGTCCGGATACGAATAAAAACTTGGACTCCTACTTCATAACTTTGATCAATCCTATGTGCATTGGAAAAACTCTTTTGTCTAACTTGTGCTAATTTTAACCTCGGTTGAATATGTCTTACCTATTCCTCCATTTCTTGAACCAATTCTGACCCAACTATTACTCGTAACTCCAAATGTTTCCCAACTCAATGGCGTCCTACATGGCCTCCCATATAAATCTTGATAAGGAGGCATCCTGATTGAACTATGGTAATTGTTATTATATGAAAACTTTACCAATGGTAAGTACATTTTTGTACATTCTAATCATTTCTTCCATAACTTGGTTTACTCTTTCAGTTTTCCCGTCTATTTCTGGATGATATGTAGTGCTTGGGTTCAACTGAGTCCCTAGTACTAACTACAAACTTGTCCAAAACGTAGCTGTAAAGTGAGAGTCTCTATCGAAAATGATATTTATGGGTAACCCATGTAGTCGAATAACTTCACTTATAAAAACTCATGCCACTCCAGTAACATCGTAAGTGTCTCTCACTGGGAGGAAATGGGCACTTTTGGTCAATCAACTATAACCAATATGGCATTGTGCCTCTGTGAAGTGAGTGGAAAACCCACAACAAAATCCATAGAAATGACCTCACATTTAGACATAGGGATGTCATGCAGCTGTAGGAGTCCTGCTAGATGGTGATGATCAACCTTCACCCATTGACATTCAAGATATTTGGTGACAAACTGGACTATGTTGTGCTTCATGCCTGCCCAAAAGAAGATTTCCTTCATGTTTGCATACATCTTCTTCACTCTAGGATGTGCACACTAGAGTGCTCTATGTAACTCTTCGAGGATGGTTCTTCTTATACCCACTTCCTTAGGGATGTATATTCTCCCTTGAAATCTCAATGGTCCATCTAGTTCACAGACATAACCCTCAGACTTTGGTTCTATCTACTTCCCACTCTAAAGCATTGATGTAACCTTTAGATGCCAACAATATTCAAAGAGTTTCTCCAACACATGCTCCCTCAAATTGACCCTCAAGGGTACCAAGGAAAAGGTTTTTGGCTTCCTGCTTAGTGCATTGGCCAAAACATTCTTCATTTCCTTATTGTATGAAATCCAAAATTTGTACTCATGAATTTCCTCCACCGCCTTTGCCTAACATTCAAATCTCTATGAGTGAAGAGGTGATCAATACTCTCATGATCAATTCTTAATTGAAGGCTTCTCCTGATGTGGTAGTGTCTACACAGTTTCATAGCTAGCATCACTAATACTAATTCAATTTCATGGGTAGCATACAACTCTTCATGTTCCTTCAACTTCCTAGATGCATAACCAATCACTCTTCCTTCTTTCATCAACATTGTTCCCCATCCTTGCTTTGAACCTAAGCAATATGTCCAAACCTAAGAATATTTATTGTTGAGACTAATTATTGAGATACAAATACTTGTGGAGAAGGAATTATCATTGCTCCTCTCAAATTTCCTTACCACTTGAAGAATTAAGATACAAGATTCATGGTTTTGATCAGTGTGTTACCAATTGTGAGCTTATCATAAAAATTCCTTAAGTTCAGAGAACTTGGGACCCCTTCTTCTAGCAATACCCTTGAATTTTGATTTTATTTTTTTATTTTTCATGGTATGTACATCTAAATTTTTACTAATGTTGGAGGTTTTCAACACTACAAGATTTTCATTCCTTAACTATTTTTCTTAAATTACATGAACCTTCACAATTATATTAGGGATTTCCTTTTATGAAAGGAATATTTTGTTAAGCTTAAGATCCTTCAATCTTAACAAAATAAGGTCTTTTGAAAGTGATTGTCTAACTTGATTAAAATCCTATTTTTCTTTTTCCTTATAAGTCCATTATTTTTATACCCTTTTATAACTTGTGAGTATTGTGAATTTATTTTTTTTAAACAAAATTATAATTTTAGCTCTTCACTTTTTCTCTAAATATCATTCATGTCAAAACTTTTGACTCGTTATGAGTTTTAAAAGTTTTATTTTTTTTAATAGTGAACTCCATAGGATTCCCATATATCCATATTTATGAAAGATTCAAAATGCATCATTTTGATATAAACCTCCAAAATTAATTCAACTTTCAGGCATCTTTCTAGCCATCACAAATCACAACGTAGCATTATAAAGAATGTGAAGTGGGTTTTTAATATTTTATTTTTAAAATTTTAAAATAGCTAGAGTAATAATTACATAGTAATTATTCAAGCCAGTAATTATTCATGGGTTTGAAATAACTAAAAGAAATAATTACAGAGTATTTAGTTTTTGGTTTATAATTATGTGTTAGATTATGTATTGAATTTTGAAAATCAATTTTTAGAATTGAAATTTAAATTTTAAAAAAATAAATATATTTGACTAATTGTAACTTATTGAAATAATATAGGCTATAGCTAAAATCGGATTTAACTAACACTATAATACCAAGAGTATATCTAATAGCATGTAAGTTAGATATACGAAGAATTTGAGAATAATCTAATTTTATAGTCACCATTAAGCTAGACATCAAATTAGTGTATGAGACCACTTGTGGGATAAATGTAGTGAATTTTGAAAATCAATTCTTAAAATTGAGATTTGAATTTTTAAAAAATAATATATTTGACCAATTGTATCTTATTGGAGTAATATGGGCCATAGCCAAGATCGGATCTAACTAACACTGTAACACCAAGAGTATATCTAATAGCATGTAAGCTTGATATACCAAGACTTTAAGAGTAATCTAATTTTAAAGTCACCATTAAGCTAGACATCAAATTAGTGTATGAGACCACTTGTGGGATAAATGTATTGAATTTTGAAAATCAATTCTTAAAATTGAGATTTGAATTTTTAAAAATAAATATATTTGACCAGTTGTAACTTATTGGAGTAATATGGGCCATAGCCAAGATTAGATCTAACTAACACTATGACACCAAGAGTATATCTAATAGCATGTAAGCTTGATATACCAAGAATTTAAGAATAATCTAATTTTAAAGTCACCATTAAGCTAGACATCAAATTAGTGTATGAGACCACTTGTGGAATAAATGTATTGAATTTTGAAAATCAATTCTTAAAATTGAGATTTGAATTTAATATATATATATATTTGACCAATTGTAACTTATTGGAGTAATATGGGCCATAGCCAAGATCAGATCTAACTAACACTATAACACCAATAGTATATCTAATAGCATGCAAGCTTGATATACCAAGAATTTAAGAATAATCTAATTTTAAAGTCACCACTAAGCTAGACATCAAATTAGTGTATGAGACCACTTGTGGGATAACAGACCTCCTTTAAGCATAGACTCGACTACTAAAGTCTATGAAAATATACATACTCTATCTCACTTTGGATTTGAACTTATAACCTTTTAAAAGAAAATACATGCTCTTAATGAAGATTTACTATGGACAAAAATGCTATTAAAACATTTTTTTTTAAATTTAGTTTTTGCTTTTTTTTATTATTAATAATAAAATTTAATTTTTGCTTTCTTTTATTATTAATAAATTTAACATACAATATTTTCTTTTAGAAATTATAAAATTTCATTTTTGAAAATATAAAATGATTAATCTTCTATCTATTAGATTAATTTTTTTCTTAATCTTTCCTTTTTTTTTTTTTTATAAATGATATGTAATATTTTACTTACTTTTAAATAAAAAATATAATTGAAAAAAAAATCAATTTATTAATGTTAACTGGAATTAATATTTTTCATATATAAAATAGTGGTAAAAACAAATCATATATTTTTTCACTTAAAATAAAAAAACTGAAAACATTATAAATATTTTTAAAAATCTTTAAAAATCAATATATAATATAATCTATTTTACTTCAATTCAATTAAAATAATAATTCTTTTTAATGTTTTCAATATCTTAACTTAAATTATCTTTCAAATGATCCTTTATTCCCACGTCAGGGAGCACCATCCCATACTAAGTTTATATATATATGTATATGAATAAGATGTGTGAATTACCATTATGAATAATCTATTTTACTTTAATTCAATTAAAATAATAATTCTTTTAATATTTACAATATCCTAACTTAAATTATCCTTTATTCCTACTTCAGGGAGCACCATCCCATACTAAGTCTATATATATGAATAAGATGTGTGAACTACCATTATGAATGGTCGTGAATAGATAATGGTTGATATTAAGTTTATATATAATATTAAAATATCCTAACTTAAATTATCCTTTATTCCTACTTCAGGGAGCACCATCCCATACTAAGTCTATATATATGAATAAGATGTGTGAACTACCATTATGAATGGTCGTGAATAGATAATGGTTGATATTAAGTTTATATATATATAGATATATTATGTAAGATAAGTTGATATGTGAATTATTATTGTGGATGTCGTGTTAAGCTTTATTAAATTTTTCCTAATTGCTGCTTATAATTATGGAAGTAAACTACAGTCATTTCCTTAATTTCTGGAAACCAATTATAGTAATTAATTTCTTGTGGGAGCTTTTGAAGTGGTCCATTACTCCATCTGGAGTTCTCTACCATGATCTGTGGAACACCTGACACATAGCCAACAAAAGCTTGATGGAAGCTTGGCTATATATTTATCTGTTTGGTCCCCAAGCTTGCATCTCAATCCCTTTCAGTTTTACACCATCAAGTGAGAGAGCAGAGCTCGGAAGTGTCTTCAAATTTTCTTATCTGCCTGTTTTGGCGTATTTTTATTATGTGTGATTCTTGATGTTGTTCGATTGTGGACAGCATGCTGATGTTTGTTTTTCATGCACGCGTCCTGAAATGGTTTTTGGGTCATTTCAATAACCTTCCAACAATATACTAAGTCAAATACGAGACTGCTCGTGTGTGTGTGTATAGGGCTGTTGTAAGGGCTGTGTATATATCGACTGTGAAATATTTGTTATTCTGTTAGGGGTTGTCAAATTTTTATTATCTGATAAAGGATCCTGATAACTGAACTATAAGTGCTGCATTTGGGAACTATGTCTATGTTGACTAAGTGGGAGTCTATACCTTTGCTATACCTTGTGGACTTTTGAGTTCTGGACTGTTTTTGTTGTATTAGAAATAGTCCATGTTTTGAAATCTGTTATCGTTCTGCTTACATGGTAATGTCCGAAATTGCTTCCATTTGATCATTTTGAAATTTAACTTTGAGTGTGAGAGGTTCTATTGTTGCGGCCATTCCAAATCCGGCAGGTTTCCAGATCCAAGAAGGATAAGCGCAGATCTTTTTTCCAGTGCCAAACCATAAGGGAGAAACAGTGACAGAGTGCATCAATGGCCGGAGGTATTTATCTTAGGCATTAAAGTTTCATTTTAAGATTCTTTAAAGTTTTAATTCCGCATATTAAAGAATCAATGGCCGGAGGTATTTATCTTAGGCATTAAAGTTTCATTTTAAGATTATTTAAAGTTTTAATTCTGCATATTAAAGAATCGTTGTTTTTGCTTACATTTGGTATCAGAACATTAATTTATCTCTGCCTTGATGTGTATAAATTTATAACTGTGCTCTATTTAATTTGTGTAAAGCAGTGCTTTAATTTTAATTTTAATTTTATTTATCTCGTGAGGAATTATTACCGTCATTTACCGTAATGCTGACATTGATGGCAGTGTTTACAAGAAACAGTTATATGGAGTTTATTTAAAATGTCATTATGACTTATTCTTTTCACCAAGCATTATTTTTACTCTGGTTAAGATTTGTTTATAATTTTATAAGTAAATTTTTTAAGTATTTGGTCAGTGCGGTAATTGTTTCTGCTTTCCATATTTTTTAAATTGCTTCATATTAAACTATGTATAGGCCATTTCACATAGCATGAAATGTGAAGTACTGTGTATAATTTTTGTTTATGTAATTTATAATAAATAATGTCTAGTGATCTATATAATTTTAATTGATTAGAGAATAGCCACAACATCTCTAATTAAATAATATTATATATTATGATTGGTTAGATCACATAAAGATTATTTAGACATTAAATTGTAATTAATTATACTAAATATAATAAATTTTATCCCACGGAATTTTATTATATTTATGTAAATTAATTAGGATAAAATTTCATAACTTACCCACAGGAGTTATGAATTAATAGTTTTATCATAAAGTTCAAAAGTATTGAATAATTGAATTTGTTTGAATTAAAAATTTAGCCCACACGCAATTTTTATGTCATTAGATTCAATTTTTGAGCATGATTTACATATACATAGGTAAAACATGAAATTTTATTTAGGCCTCAAGTTTTAACTTAAGCATGTGATTTTTTTAAATTTTGATGCAGTTGTACAACCTGCAAATTTCTCTGAAATTCATTGTGATATCCCTGAACTTAAGGGAGATAAATATAAGGTTTGGAAGGAGAGGGTTCTCCTTCATTTGGGGTGGATGGACATAGACTATGCTATTAGGAAAGATGACCCATCGGCACTCACTAATACCAGCACTGCAGCAGACGTCATGCTTTATGAACGATGGGAGCGATCCAATCGCCTAACCATGATGCTCATTAAGACTAAAATTTCAGCTGGTATTCGTGGTTCTGTTGATCAGCATGAAAATGTCTGATACTTGCTAAAGGCCATTGATGATCAATTTGTCACTTCTGACAAGGCACTAGCAAGCACCCTAATCATGAAGTTCTCATCCCTAAGGCTCACCAGTGTGAAAGGTGTGTGCGAGCACATCATGCAAATAAGGGACACTGTGGCTCAATTGAAGAAACTCGAGGTTGAAATATCGGAGTCCTTCCTAGTGCACTACATCTTGAACACCCTTCCGCACCAATACGGACCTTTCAAAATCTCATAAAACACACATAAGGATAAATGGTCAATAAATGAACTCATGACCATGTGTGTTCAAGAGGAAGAGAGACTGATGATGGAACTGGGAGAAAGTGCGATGCTGGCAACACGTGGAAAGGGAAAATCTCAAGCCAATCGGGAAGGGAAAGGTAAAGTACCTCCCCAAGCCGATATCAAGAAGGATTCCAAGTGTTTCTTCTGTAAAAAGAAGGGACACATGAAGAAGGAATGTGCCAAATTTCAGAAATGGCTTGCGGACAAAGGTAATTTAATCTCGTTTGTTTGTTATGAATCTAATATGGTTAACGTCAATATTAACACATGGTGGATTGATTCTGGATCAACAATTCACATTTCAAATTCCTTGCGGGGTTTGCAAAACCTAAGGAAGCCGGTGGGAAGTGAGCAAAGCATCTTATGAGGAAACAAGATGGGCTCGCATGTGGAAGCTATAGGAACATGTTATTTAACTTTAAGTAGTGGCTTTGTTTTAGAATTATAAAAGACCTTTTATGTTCCAAGTTTTTCTAGAAACTTGATTTCAGTCTCAAGGCTTATACCTTTTGGATATTCAATTAACTTTTCAGAAAAAGCTTTCAATCTATTTTATAAATCTGATTATGTTGGGAATGGTATTTTGTCTAATGGTCTTTACTGCATTAATTTACAAAACAATGTCATTTATGATTCAATGCATGTTCACACCAGCACTAAAAGATGTGTTATTAATGAAGATTCCTCTAAATTATGGCACCGGAGACTAGGTCATATCTCCATATAAAGAATTAAAAGATTGGTAAATGAGGGGGTATTTAATACTTTGGATTTTACTAATTTTGAGACTTGTGTGGACTGCATAAAGGGAAAGCAGACCAACAAGTCAAAGAAAGGTGCCAATAGGAGTTCAGACATATTAGAGATCATACATACTGATATATGTAGTCCAGACATGGACTCACATGGTCAGAGATACTTCATCTCTTTTATAGATGATTACTCATGATATATGTATCTCTACATGCTTCACAAAAAGAGCGAAGCATTAGATGCCTTTAAGATCTTTAAGGCTGAAGTAGAGAAACAATGCGGCAAGCAAATTAAGGATCGTGAGATCAGATAGAGGTGGAGAATATTATGGTAGATACACAGAAGATGGACAAGCACCTAGGCCATTTGCAAAATTTCTTCAAGAGCATGGGATTGTTGCCCAATACACCATGCCTGGTTCACCCGACCAGAATGGTGTAGTAGAAAGAAGAAACCGAACATTATTGGACATGGAGCAGAGTATGCTTAGTAGCTCCAATCTTCCTAAATCCTTGTGGACTAAAGCACTTAATACGGCAGTGTATATATTAAACCGAGTTCCAACCAAGGTTGTCCTAAAACGCCATTTGAATTATGGAGAGGTTGGAAACCGAGTTTGCGACATATGCACGTTTGGGGATGCCCGTCTGAAGTGAGAATATATAATCCACAAGAGAAGAAGCTGGACCCAAGGACCATTAGTGGGTATTTCATTGGATATGCTGAAAGTTATAAAGGTTAAAGATTTTATTTTCCATCTCACAGCACTAGGATTGTGGAATCAAGAAATGCAAAGTTTCTTGAAAATGACTTGATCAGTGGGAGCAATCAAACTAGGAACATAGTTTCTGAGAAATATTATTCAGAGTTTCAACCTTCCACCTCAAGTGATAGATTGGTTATTGTTCATAGCACGCCTCAAGTACAAACTGGTGTTGAACAACCAATTGTTGAAGTTCCACAAGTTGCTGACGACGTTCCAGTAGATCAAGGAGTTCAAGAGTTTCCAAGAACTTTTGAACAACAAGTTGAACCACATACTTCTCAGGAAGATGATGGTACAACATTAAGAATATCTACTATACCAAGGAGATCAGCAATTCCTGATGATTATGTTGTGTATCTGCAAGAATCTGACTATAACGTTGGAGCCGAAAATGATCTCGAGTCATTTTCACAAGCCATGAGTTGCAAAGAATCAGAACTATGGTACAATGCCATGAAGGAAGAAATGAATTCCATAAAGAGTAACGAAGTCTGGGATCTTGTTGAGTTGCCTAATGGTGCTAAAGCCATTGGATGTAAATGGGTCTTTAAGACAAAGAAAGACTCATTGGGCAACATTGAGAGATACAAGGTAAGACTTGTTGCTAAGGGATTCACTCAGAAAGAAGGAATCGACTACATGGAGACTTTTTCTCCTGTATCTAACAAAGATTCCTTGCACGTTATTATGGCATTAGTATCCCATTTCGACTTGGGGTTGCAACAAATGGATGTGAAAATGTCATTTCTCAATGGAGATCTAGAGGAGGAGGTTTACATGAAACACCCTGAAGGATTCCCCTCTAGTGATGGTGAGCAATTGGTTTGCAAGCTCAAGAAGTCATTATACGGTTTAAAACAAGCATCCCGCCAATGGTATTTGAAATTCCATAATGTAATTTCTTCTTTTTGTTTTGTAGAAAACATTATGGATCAATGTATAATACATCTGAAAGTTAGTGGGAAAAAAATTTGTTTTCTTGTTTTATATGTGGATGACATTTTGCTAGCAACCAATGATAAGGGTTTGCTACATGAGGTGAAACAATTCCTCTCTAAAAAATTTGTATTGAAGGATATGGGTGAGGCATCTTATGTCATTGGCATTAAGATCCATAGAGACAGATTTCGAGGCATCTTGGGTCTGTCACAGGAAACCTATATTAATAAAATTTTAGAGAGATTTCGGATGAAGGATTGTTCACCAAGTGTGAAGGGTGATAAGCTCAATTTGAACCAATGCCCGAAGAACGACTTTGAAAGGGAACAAATGAAGAACATTCCATATGCTTCTGCCGTTGGAAGCCTAATGTATGATCAAGTTTGCACAAGACCTGACATTGCATTTGTTGTGGGAATGTTGGGACGATATCAGAGTGATCCAAGTTTAGACCACTGGAGAGCTGCAAAGAAAGTAATGAGGTAACTTCAAGGAACCAAAGACTACATGCTTATGTATAGGCGGACGGACAACTTGGAAGTAATTGGCTACTCAGACTCTGACTTTGTTGGATGTGTTGATTCACGCAAATCAACATCAGGATACATTTTTATGATGGCCAGTGGAGCTGTATCATGGAGGAGTGCCAAGCAGACCTTGATTGCCACTTCCACTATGGAAGCCGAGTTTGTATCCTATTTTGAGGCTACTTTACATGGTGTATGGCTTAAGAGTTTCATTTCTGGGATTAGAATTATGGATTCTATTTCTAAGCCATTGAGGATATATTGTGATAATTCAGCTGCTGTTTTTATGGCTAAAAACAACAAAAGTGGGAGTCGAAATAAACACATTGACATTAAGTATTTAGCTATAAGGGAACATGTTAAAGAAAAGAAAGTGGTCATTGAGCATGTTAGCACTGAGTTGATGATCATTGATCCTTTGACTAAGGGCATGCCACCATTTAAATTCAAGGATCATGTAATGAATATGGGACTTGGTTCCATTATGTAGTTTCTCATTGTATGGACAATGTTATTTTAATGAAATTCTTAACTATTGTGATGTTTTTCTCATATTTATATGCACCTTAATTTGATTTGAGAAAACTCATTTGTGTAGGACCAGGAATAAACATAAGGTTTATTCATTAAGAAATTGTTGCCACATAAATTATAATAAGAATAAATACATAGTAATACATAGAAGATAATACTCGTCATTAGAGGACTTATCGCCATGATTCATGTATCTATTACTTAATACAGATTATTAATGGGTTTTAAGATGAGACATTAATTTTGGAAGTATGGACCAAGTGGGAGAATGTTAAGCTCCATTAAATTTTTCCCAACTGCTGCCTACAATTATGGAAGTAAACTGCAGTCATTTCCTTAATTTCTGGAAACCAACTGCAGTAATTAATTTCTTATTGGAGCTTATGAAGTGGTCCATTACTCCATCTGGAGTTCTCTACCATGATCTATGGAACACCTAACACATAGCCAATAGAAGCTTGATGGAAGCTTGGCTATATATTTATCTGTTTGGTCCCCAAGCTTGCATCTCAATTCCTTTCAGTTTTACACCATCAAGTGAGAGAGCAAAGCTTGGAAGTGCCTTCAGATTTTCTTATATGCCTGTTTTGGCGTATTTTTCTTATGCGTTATTCTTGATGTTGTTCGATTGTGGACAACTTGCTGATGTTTGTTTTTCATGCACACGTCCTGAAATGGTTTTCGGGTCATTTCAATAACCTTCTAGCAGTATACTAAGTCAAATATGAGGCTGCTCATGTGTATGCGTATATAGGGCTGTTGTAAGGGCTGTGTATATATCGATTGTGAAATATTTTTTATTTTGTTAGGGGCTATCAAATTTTTATTATCTGATAAAGGATCCTGATAACTGAACTATAAGTGTTGCGTTCGGGAACTCTGTTTATGTTGACTCAGTGGGAGTCTATACCTTTGCTATACCTTGCGGACTTTTGAGTTCTGGATTGTTTTTGTTGTATTAGAAATAACCCATGTTTTGAAATCTTTTATAGTTCTGCTTACATGGTAATGTCCGAAATTGCTTCCGTATGATCATTTTGAAATTTAACTTTGAGTGTGAGAGGTTCTGTTGTCACAAAATCAAGTACTAAGGGCTGCTACTTAGTAAGATCTCATGCAACTGTTTCAAACCAGGCTTTTAGCTAGGGATTAGCCTCCCTAACCTGAGAGGGCTCTCTCAAAACAAACTATTGATTTATCTTTAGACACAAAGAGGGCTAACTCTTGAAACGTAGATTTAATAAACAAGCTGGTTGGACAGTCAACATAACATTTCTTCCATTGGGCTGATGGAGTCAAACATCTTATCAGTAAACTATTAACTGTTCATTCATAGAAGCCAAGGCATGTAACGTTTAAACATTCAAGACATTCATCAAATAACCATCAGCTGATAAGTACACACAGGAAGTCTGAGCACTAGGTGAATTCAGAGTGATTGTGTACCTAAGGAGTTGTAAAACATAAAGGACAAGAACCTCAACTTACAAGTATGCACAGGAAGTCTGAGCATCAATGATGAATTCAGAGTGATTGCATACTCATAAAGCTGCAAAACTTACATTTGGTAAGACCGAACCACCAACATCTTGAGCATTTTAACACATAATGAATCTTGGGAAGAATAAAAAAGTCTATCTATTACTGTAAAAAGCTTTATACATAAACCAATAAAACTCTGTCCTTTGCATAAGTATCCAACCCCTATTACATCCTAGTTTTCACTATATATAGGAAAACCCAAAACTATCCCTATCTTGAGTCTCCTCAACAAGCATGAAGGGAGAACTCGATGATCTATCTTTAATGAACCTTATCTATTTCTAAACCAACTCATTAATTACAAAAGTGCTGGGCTATGATTACATAAAGTCCTAATCAAACTAAAACACTAATTCCTTTCTCCTCGTAATATGATTCTTCTTGGATGCTGGACAGCTGTATGATTTCTGTTATGGCTAAGATATGTTAAGGGAACATTCACCGAGCAAGCTGGTCTCGGATGCTAGCTGTATAGACAGCTTATTAATTGATAAAAATGATCACCCTATATCCACGGTCCCCTGTCTTCTACCATCCTTCGAAAACTAAGCAACATGACCCAGTTCTTTAATACCCCACAGAATGGAACATTGCCACGTGTTGGATATGCTGTAGGTTGTGGTGATGGACAGGTGTGCCATTTCAAAAAACTCCCGCTCATGAACTCAACTGTCTGTCTGCGTTATTTTTAAAAACATCATCTACAGCAGTTTCGTAGCGCGCTACGAAACTGCTATTTTATTTAAACAGTTTGCTTGTTTTTTGACCCGAGATCTTTATCACCCAAACATCTGATTGCCAGAATCTGGATAATCGTGAGACTCCGCACCTCTCATTTCAGGTGTGACTCCAGCATCACCAAAATACAATCATCCCTAAGATAACCTAGATCACGAACTGCTAAATAAATCTCACTTGCCTACAACACAAGCACAAATGGCTATCTTATTTTAACTTAGATTTTCAGTGGTAAAATTTACTAATTGATCATGAGAGGACGTAATCAAGCAGCACAATATGCTGTTCACCAAATCATATCCTCTGTGTGAGCAGCATATGAAATATTGAACTAAGACACTCCCTGCGACTCTCTGAAATCTGTCCTCTTTCGGTTGATATAGATGATCTGGTCGATGATAAAAGATATCACAGTTGCTCTGACTCTGTCCATTCCATTTTGGAAATGATCTGGTGAAAGTGAGTTTGCCTATTACGCTAACCCATGTTCGCTTGCTAAGGACAATTCATGTAATTCATTGAGTATCCATTCTTCTCCAGTATGGCCTCTCAGCACTAGAGCCCTGGTCCCTCCAGCTACACAGGTACTGTGGCCCCAAGCAAACCTTGGTTGTTGTCCAGGAACATTCCACATTCTCCATGTAGGTTTGTCCTCAGTAGGATCCAGAAGATATATCACTGAGAAACACCCTAGAATCTGCACACCCACCTAAGACAACCAATTTTGTGCCATCGAGGGTGCAGGAATTATGCCATGATCGTGGAAGAGGGGATGCAGAGTCTGAAACTTCACGCCAAGTAGGTCGTTGGGCATTCAAATCCAGAATGAGAACATCGTTCAGTAATCCTTGTATGAGCAGCTTAGCCAGACATTCATGCTCGATTATATCTTGAAAGTCTAACTCAATACTCCCGAGTGTACCATTTTATGTTGTAGCTTCATTTGAAGAACAGCTCCTTGTCATGCCGCAAGTCTTAGCTAGGTTGCCATGGAAGGAAGCAGCAGTACCATTAACAGAACTGCCAACAAGATCAGAGTGTTTGGAGTCTGTCGATCCTTTCAGATCATGGCTTTTCTGTTGACTATTTTGTTCTTCTTTCTCATGTCCTTTTACTGACCTCATATGAACAGATCCGAGAGGACCATTCCAAACATCCGATGGTTGCTTTGCCGCAGTGCCTGGCATTGCCACACACTCATTTGTTTGATTTTCTATAGCAGGTTCAGCATCTTCAGGATTCATGTCATATACTGCTAAAAATAATTTGTGCTCTTCAAAATCAGGGCTGGAACCAACCAAGATCCATTCAAGCACGATAAGGTGTGGCTCCACCGACCTGGAGGAGGAGAACTCACTTTTACATGCCGCCATTCCGGATTTGCTGAACTCAAATCCAGTACAGACGTGTCATTCATAGGCTGCATGTTGGCCCTTTCCGCCTCAAATAGAACAAGTCTGCTTCCAACAGCACATGCACTAAAGTTACAACGAGAAGGTTCAACTGCCCCTCCAACTGTAAGTTTCCTCCATGCAGCAGCTTCGAGTGTAGTCAGCTATCCTGCAAGGCGACCCCATCCTAGCCCTTTAACACCTGGAACTGTTTCTAACACACGTGTTGTTTCACTGCCCCATGCATTTTGGCAAACCATTCGCCACAGATCCTTATTTTTTATCAACTGATAAAGAGGCTTGCAAGCTTATCTAACAGATGCAACATCTCTGGGTGTCAACCGTGACAAAATTTTCTGTGCTAAAACCTCGTCACAAATATGACACTTGGTGAAATTTTACTCGCCAATGAAAATACCGCTTTGAAATACTTTTCACCTTCACCAAACCACTTTGATGTAATGCTTGACATTGAAATATTTATAAAATTGGCACCGGCTTCCGTTGCAACAGCTTTGGCTAGCATTGTTTTCCCGGTTCCTGGAGGACCAAACAGAAAGATACCCTTGCAAGGCTTTGTTAGTTGTCCTTTACAAAATAGCTCAGGCCTTTGTAAAGGAAGCATCACCAACTCTTTCAGTGTATCTTTCACATTCTCCAGAGCTCCGATATCCTCAAAGGTCACTCCAATGTCGCTGGGTGGAATCACATCAGCCAAAAGTCTCTTTTCAAACTCATTCTCATTTACAACATCCTTGAGTGACTTTTTGGAACCTCGTGACTCGTTTTGAATTCCCTGTAATATGTTCAGCCCATAACGAACACTTTCACTAGTGATGACAAGCTTTCCATCTCAGAGATCCAGAAGATCCAGGGAAATTCTATTAATTCCCTTCATACTGTTTTATGCTGTAAGTTGCTGCAAGAACTGCCCAAGACATCATTCCAAACCAGCAATTTGTGAAGACCTTGATGTCAAAGTTTTTACCTATTCGAGGATAAAACTCCATACCTCCATAGAAATCAATAACTACATTTCCATAGGAGCCTGAATCAGTCGAAGACAGTGCAACATGTCCCTTAATATATAAAAAGGTGCAAAAGATAAAGCTTCCTATGATAAGTGCTGAGAAGATCTCTCCTAAGTGGTCATAGACAATTGCAGGATTAAATAGGCCAAACCACCAGATAGTAATATAAGTTGTCATTGTGACAAAGTAGGCCAGCACTCTGTTTGCCTTATAGACTGGAATGTTTCCCTGCTATCCTCATATATATACCAAACAGACCACGCTCATAGATAACTGGAAGCGTATTTGGAGCATCAATTGGCACAACATTCATAACCCAAACTGGCTGTGATACTAGAGCCGCTGCAAATCCTCCATAAACTTCTTTCATGTCCATAACATTCCGAACAGCAGACCAATCAATTCCCATCCCCAGAAGGTATGACTTGCTTACAACCCTTTTTCCTTTGAAATATTTTGCCAGTGATAACAGGTTCTATTGTTGCGGCCATTCCAAATCCAGCAAGTTTCCAGATCCAAGAAGGATAAGCGCAGATCTAAAGTTTTTTCCAGTGCCAAACCATAAGGGAGAAACAGTGACAGAGTGCATCAATGGCCGGAGGTATTTATCTTGGTAATTAAAGTTTCATTTTAAGATTCTTTAAAGTTTTAATTCCGCATATTAAAGAAACGTTGTTTTTGCTTACAGTTCGTGAATAGATAATGGTTGATACTTAAAGGCATTCCAGATGTTATTGAATGGACAATATATTAATAATTAATAATGTTAACATGAAAACCTAAAAACAAAAAATCAATAGCATCAACAAAGTCAGGATAAGGATATTTATTTGACTATGAAAATCTCCATAAATAACATCCACAAAGTTGGACGTGTACCTGCAGTAATAAAATTGAAATTCCATTAATGCATGTTATTGATTTGAAGGAGACTTAAATGTTCAATAACAAAATTGAAATTTCATTAATGCAAAGGAATCAACTAAGTCTGTTATTGATTTGAATCAGAGGTGAACATGCAGTAATAAAATTGAGATATACACTTTGGGGAAACTGTAGAGGCATGGAGACATACAATTTGGGGAAATTGTAGAGGCATGGAGAGAATCATATTCTACATATAAGTGCTAAATATGGACATAGAGAATAGGCATAAAGAATTGGATGGTCTCCAAGCTACCACGTAGCTCACATATTATCCTAAGTGAGCATCTAGAGATGATTTTTTTTTTTCATTTTGATTTGGAATTGGATTGTCTCAAAGTATGAACATAGAACATGGCATAAAGAATTGGATTGTCTCCAAGGTGCCACGTAGGCTAACATATTATCCTAAGTGAGCGTCTAGAGATTATTTTTTTTCATTTTGATTTGCAATTGGATTGTCTCCAAGCTACCCGGTAGGCCCACATATTATCCTAAGTGAACATCTAGAGAGATGATTTTTTTTTTTCATTTTAATGTGCAATACTATTTCGGTTCGTTTAAAATAAAAATTCGTGTTCAACTCAACATGTGTCAACATAAATTTCCTATAATCAAAAGTCTTTGCACACTTACTTTTCCTGTGTTCCCTTGAAGTGTTGTACCACAAACCAAATCTGGGAAGCTGAAGTTGATCGAGGTCCTTCCATTACTGCTGGCATATGTTGCAGCTTCGGTATCCAATAGAGGCGATTAGCCGTTATCTTTTCTCTCAAAGCGTTAACCTTTGCCATTGTCATTGCATGAGGTTCCCTAAGATCTTTTGCTAACATAGTTCGATTAATTTATAGGAACGAGAGTGTTATTATTATGGAGAATGCATCGAAACCCTTATTTGCATCAGAAAAATAAGAAAAACTAGAGATTTTTGGTCTGCAAATCAGTGAATCGAGCTCCACGTCTTATGCAAATTAATCATTTTCTTGCTTCTACTCCTTTTTCACCGAGCATCAATAATTTTGAAACTTTGAAGTTGAGTCATTCTGCAACAACTTGGATCTCGACTAAACGTTTGAATGGGAGAAACTCAAATAGTATATTAATTATATGGACATCACAACCAACTGTTAAAAAATTCATAATCTAGTCAGGATAAGAGGAATCAAATGATACTATTATAATAGGGGTGAAAAAAGTCCATAGCAATCCTTGATTTGCGTAAAATAAAATTATAGAAAATCTTTCATTTCCTTATTCTCATGGTTGAGATCATTCATCATAAGGAAACCATTGAAGATAAAACTTGTGTAAATAAACATTGACCACACAGTTGTCAATGATGATGTATAAAGATTAAAAATGTAAACACCCTTACATCCTTGTCTCAACATCAAGATATGACATCTAATGAATAATTTCTCTCAAGAGTCAATACATACGAGAGATTCTTATGAGCCAAATCATCACTCATAGTAAGAAGGAGAGGAGAAGAGTAAGTGGAAATTTTTAATATCCAAACAACCTGATAATTACTAGAACAAAATGAGGCCACATGTGTAGGTTTTAACCCTATACATAAATTACCTGCATGCGAATTCTAAAACACAGAAAATAAACAATGCGAGAGCATAACACATAAAACACATATACATAGAGATTTTCCCCTGGATCCCAAAACCGGGACTACTAGATTGATTTTTCATTATATTCCTTTCAATGTTACAATACATATTTATACATGTTGAAGCTTCCAATACCATGGACTGAAAACCATCGCGTCCAAAACCATGTGCGAAAATCATGCACACAACCATAGGTAGGTCCGCCCAACCTAATATCGGGTCCAAATGTTTTTTTTCTTGGGGCATTGCCCCGGACCCTGTAGAGGGTGGCTACTCATCCCCCTCAAACCCCCTGGACAGGGGGGGCTGCCACCCCCCTGTGACCCCGCGCTGAGCAATCAGCGCAACGAAGGGGGGGCTTTGCCCCCACTCTAACCCCCTGGTTAACTACATAGGCTAGTCGTGGAAAGAATATAACGCAACCCAACATTCTCCCACTTGTTGTTTTCTTTCCACAGGGGGCCACAAGAGAGCTTAGTCATTTAGCCATCCCTACAATGCCCATTGTTTCTCTACACCAAGAGAAATTATCAGAGCTCACAAATTTTGTCAATGCATCTACAATATTCTTCAAAGTGTCCACCTTTACCAGCAACACCTTTTTATCTTCTATCATATCCCTCACAAAGTGATATTGAACGTCGATGTGTTTTGTCTTTAAATGGTAAGCAGGGTTCTTTGCTAAGAAAATTTCACTTTGGCTGTCACAGTCTATCCTTATAGCTTCCTGTACTAACCCCATACTTGAACACAATCTCTGCAACCAAATTGCTTCCTTTCTTGCATGAGTGGCTACCATGAATTCTGCCTCTGTAGTTGATAGTGCCACCATAGATTGTTTCTTACTCATCCAACTGACTGCACTTCCAAATAGGTTAAACACATACCCACTTATAGATCTTCTTTGATTCAAATATCCAACCCAGTATGCATCAACAAAGCTGCGAATATCCAACACTCTGTCTAATCCTGGTCTTCCTTGGTAGCACAAACCATAATCATTAGTGCCATGCAAATACCTGAAAACTCGCTTCACTGCTATCTAGTGCTCATTCCTTGGTTTTGACATAAATTTCTCAATACTCCCACTGCATGTGCAATGTCTGGTCTAGTACAGACCATTTCATACATCAAACTATCGACTGCACTTGCATATGGAACACGGGACATGTCCTCTTCCTCTTCTTGTGTCTTGGGACACTGTTCGACAGATAACTCTACACCTACAAGAATAGGAACCTTCACCGGCTTACTATCGTACATAATAAACCTTTGCACTATTGCCTCGACATACTTCCTCTAGTTTAACCATAGCTTCCTCTTTGTCCAATCTCTTTTAATTTCCATACCCAAAATATAGTTTGAAGCACCGAGATCTTTCATGTGAATTTGGAGGACAATTGGGTCTTCAAATCCTGGACAATTTCTTTGTCATTTCCAACCAACAACATATCATCCACACACAAGACCAGATAAATAACACGGTCACCAATTAATTTAAAATACACACAATGATCTGCTTTGCTTCTGGTGAGGCCAAGTCCCCGTATAAATGTATCAAATTTCTGATACCACATCCTTGGTGACTGTTTTAACCCATATAGAGACTTCTTTAACTTGCATACTAGTTCTTTCTTATCCTTCACCGCAAAGCCTCCAGGTTGCTTCATGTAGGTCTCCTCTTCTAGATTCCCGTGAAGAAATGTTCTCTTCACATCTATCTGTTCTAACTCAAAATCAAAATTAGCAGCAACAGATAAAAGTAATCTAATAGAAGCTACCTTGGCAACAAGAGAAAAAATATCACCAAAATCAATTCCCGACACCTGGGAATAACCTTTTGCTACCAACCGAGCTTTGAATTTCTCCACCTTTCCTTCTGCATTTGTTTTCTTCTTGAACACCCATTTGCTGCAAATAGGTTTCCTTCTAGCTGGCAACTCCACCAAATCCCATCCCTCATTTTTGTGCAAAGATACCATTTCATCAACCATGGCCTCTTTCTAGAGTTTTCCATCCTCTGAATCCACTACTTCCTTCACAGTTCTAGGGTCATCATCAATAATAGATAAAGAAAAATTTGAACAGAAAGAAGATGGACTATACCTTTCTTGCTACCTTCTTTCTTGAACTGATCTTCAAGATCACACTCAGAGTTTGTGGCTCTTCAGCTTCTAATTCCTTCTCTGCTATAGAGTCTACTTCTTCCTTCTTAAGCTCAAACTCTATCTTCTCAGGTTCCTTTGGTTGGACTTCATGTTTAATAACATCTTTCGCGTTTTTGAACACCACATCTCAGATGTACACAACCTTCCTAGTTATTGGGTTCCAAAGCTTATAGTCTTTTAAACCATCCTTATACCCAATAAAGATGCACTTTTTAGATTTACTATCCAACTTGGTTCTTTTCGGCTATGGAACATGTACATATGCATCACATCCAAATACCCTCAGATGTGGAAGAGAGGGTTTCTTACCAATCCATACCTCTTGTGGAGTCTTATCCTCCAACACTAATGAAGGTGATCTATTCACCAGGTAACATGCTATCTCCACTGCCTCTTTCCGGAATTCCTGTCCTAACCCAACACCACTAAGCATGCTTCTTTCCCTTTCCATCAACGTCTTTTTCATTCTTTTTGCAACTCCATTTTGCCCAGGTGTGGATGGAGTAGTCTTCTGTTTTGCTATACCACACTTCTTATAGAATTCTTCAAATTCCTTGCTGCAACACCGTTATCTGACCTCAACACCTTTATCTTCTTCTTTGTCTGGTTTTCCACCAGAGCCTTAAATTCTTTAAACCTGTCAAAGACTTCATATTTCTTCTTAAGGAAATATATCCATGTATTCCTTGAGAAGTCATCTATAAAT
>APFE031604877.1:23313-33643 GCA_000404065.3 Pinus taeda | reverse complement strand
AATGGACCACATACATCTGTATGAACTAGCTCAAGAGGCCTACTGGCTGATCCTTCCTTCTCAGGGAAGTTAGTTCTGGTTTGCTTCCCAAACTGACATGATTTTCATATGGTGTTGTCTGGAATTTTGATGTCTAGAAGACCACGAACTGCCTGATATTTGCATGCTTTCCTTATTTGTGAAAAGCTTAGATGCCCCAACCTCCGGTGCCATAACCAGTGTTCATCATTCTTTCTTAAGTAACAATGTTGTTCTCCTTCTTCAAATATGTATAGATTATTTGGAGTTCTTTTACCTTTGATAACTGTTTCTACACCCATATGATCGAAATATCACCTCGGTTCCATTATCGCACATCTGACTGACACTCAATAGATTATGCTTCAATCCATCAACATATAAAACATTTCTAGCTTTGACATCCTCTTTCAACTGAGCAATGGCTTTTCTTTTTATGGCTGCCGGAGTATCATTTCCAAAAGAAAATTTATTTCCCTTTTCTAAAGCAGTATATGATTCAAGTTTTTCTTTATCACCTGTCATATGCTTCGAACATCCGTTGTCGATGTACCATTGATTTTCTTGTCCTTCCGCATATAAATCTATTCCACATCTTTCTGGTTGTGGTTCCTTCATTCTCCATGTTTTGGCACTCTAGGTTTGTTCCTTCTGAGTTGTCTTCCAAAACCTGCTCCTGCATTCAGAATCTTCATGGCCAAAATTATTACAAATAGAACATTCAATTTCACTTTCAAGGGCGGATAAGTTGTTATAGGTCCTCTTCATGATTGTAGGCATACTTCTTTGTTTTTGAGCTTCTCTAGTCATGATTGTCTTATAGGCAACACATTGAGCTGTTTTGTGACCAAAGTTATGGCAAGAGAAACATTGGCCATTGAAGAAATTTCTTCGACTATCATCCAACCGATTGTAGTTTCTACTACCATCCATTCTTGAAGAAAATTGGGAATATTTTATCTGTGGCTGGTTGTAGCTTCTATTTGTCCTTAAGGTAGCAGGCCCCCGATTTTCTTGATAGTCTTTGTTCGTCCTTGAGGAAGAGTGTCCCTGATTTACCTAATGATTTCTATTAGACCTTTGCTCACTCCTTGCTGCATCAAGATAACTTTTAGAGGTGGAAGCTTGAGATGCTTCTCCATTATACCCCAGACCTATCTTGATTAGAGGAGAACGCTGCACACTGATAATCTCATCCAGAGTTTCAGATCCTTTAACAAATTTAAGATTAAGGGCCTTTGTTTTCTCAATTTCTTTTCTCAGACCAACAATTTCACATTCTAATTTTTCAAGAGATTTTTCTTTTTCATCAAGTTGAGTTTGCAGAGTATCAATGATCATATTCCTTTCTTCTAAACATCTTTTGAGTCTAGAAATTTCATTATAAAAGCCATCCATATCTATAGCATCCATGAAATCCTCATCTTCAAAAGCCATTAAAAGTTTATAGTGATTACCTCGTTCATCTTCATCGCTATTTGATAGTCCATCACTATCTTCATGAGTGTAATAGCATTTCTTATTTACATTCTGTTTCTTGTACCTTCTAACAGGTTCCTTCCCCTTGTCAATCTTATCCTTGTGAGGATATTTGGCAGCATAGTGTCCTACTCTTCCACAAGCAAAGCATTTGAATGGTAACTTACCTCAGAATCGTCCAGTGCCCCGTTGAAGATTTTTGACAAAATTTGATTCTTCTTCTTCTTCTGAGTAGTCTCCTTTGTCAGATGCTTTGAGGGCAGCTTCTCTCCTATCTGATGGTCCTCCTTTCCTCATCTCATAAGTAGTTAGAATTCCATGCAGCTGTGACATTTTAAGGTTTTGAAGATTCTCCTTTTCTTCTATTGCTGAAACTTTAGATTCAAACCTAGGGGACAAAGATCTTAGAACTTTTTCAACTACAACAGCTTCCTTTACTTCTTCACCCAAATTTTTCATACAATTAACAATCTCATCTACACGAAGAAAACAGTTAGCCACACTTTCATCATTGTACATTATGAGATTTTGATACTGAATTCTGAGGGTTTGAAGTTTTGCTCGTTTTACTTGATCATATCCTTCATAGCTCAGAACAATCTTGTCCCATATTTCCTTAGCAGATTTATACTGCATGACTTTGACAAATTCAGATTGTGATAAACATCCCAATAGAGTATTGACCGCCTTTGCATTCGTTTCATATTTCTTCTTCTCAGCCGGATCTGTGGGAGTTGATGCTGGAAAAGTATACCCTGTATCTATGATATCCTAGACTTCAGTACCCAGAGATTGAAGATAGGCAGTAACTCTTACCTTCCAGTATACGAAGTTTGTCCCATCAAAAACCGGTGGCCTGATTGATGCTTCCCTCTCGTAGTTTCTCATGATGAAAGATCTTCCTTCAAGCAATCAAACTTCTTCAGAAGGACCTGCTCTGATACCAATTGTTGGAAATAATACTGAGAGGGGGGGTGAATCAGTATTATCAGGTCAGATATTCCTTTTTCAAAACCAAATGGTATATGCTACTTCAGTTAATTAAACCCGTGTATATATGCAACTATTAAGAAGGAAACCCGTGTATACAAAGCAAACTTTTGATTTACTTTAACTTTCTGATGATGATTGTTAATCAGTGATGCAGAATCAATTAACCAGTAACCAGAGACAGTAAAACAAAACAGAAAGACAATCATACACAAGAACACAAGATATAAGGTGGAAACCCAATGTGGGTGAAAACCACCTTCTGCAATTCGTCTCTATCTTTCTTTAATTAGAAACTTTTGTTTACAATGTACTGGTGCAGTCCTTTACCAGTACGCAGGCTGCAACCTGCAGAGAGCTGCAACTCTCTCTCGTTTTCTAGGGCTTCTCCTGAGAAGGGAGCTACAAACCCCCTTTAGCTCTTGCATAGCCAGATACTAGTACGTAGTGCTGCCTACAGAAGGCTACACCTTCTCTTTCTTCCAGGGACCACGTTTCATAAATTTTCAGACTGGATCCATGAACATTAATCAATCATCAAGAATTTCTTCATCAACCAATCACCTTTCACCAATTAGATCTGAATCAAGTATATACCTTTCTGACAGTTGTACCCAAGACACAGTACCAGTAACCACACACCAAAACAGAACCCAGAACACAGTAGTAATGAACAGAAGTAGCAAGATCACAGATTAAAACATATACGCTACTTTATCATCCTGAAACATGTGTGCATACGCATCTGCGTATGAAACAACCTCCTTATACGCGTTATGACTTCACTAAAATTGCGTGTATACGCGCCTTCACTTCACTGAACCTGCGTACAGATCTATAAAGGATAATTCACTCTTTCAGATATTCAATCACTAATTAACCCAGATTATCAGACTTATAGATCAAGCAAGCGCCACATCTAGGCAGATCAAAACATTTAAAATACTATCATTCAAGCTTAAAGATATGACCCATTGAAAGAACTCTTTCTTTTTGCGCTAAGGTCCTCCTTCATTCAGATCCAGATCTGCATCAAACCCAATACCAAATTTTACCAGCTCTAGCACTTATCAGAGTATTCAATGACTAATGCGGATGATCCTGCCACAAGACTCCTTCCCTTTATAGTTCTTAGGCCTTCCTCAATACCATGTCCAAAACCATAACATTCAATACCATGAACCCAAAACTAGGGATCAACACATATGACGAGATGCCATGGTCCAAAACATAGGTTCAAATCCCAAGGACTAACTACCATGGACCAAAAGTATGATCCCCAACATATACGTGCTTTTTCAACGTATAACCCGCGTGTATACGCGACTTTGTTTAGATGAACATGCGTATATGTCTTTTTCTTCTATCTGAGTGCCTGAACTGAGATTTGTTACCAAAGAGAGTTGACATCAAGGACAACATCTGTGCCATAGCTCCAAACCTGTGCCATAATGCCAACATAAAGCACTTCACTCTTCATAGATGATAAAACTATCCTCATATATTACAGACTTCACACTTTAGGGGGAAATTTGTTACACGAAAAATTGTCACCATGACTTTCTGTAATCAATATGAGTCTATCACCACTCATACATACCTCCTTTGCAAGTCTTAAACCTCAGCTCTGCATATCAAGCTTTGAAAATGAGAGAAAGTCCTTAAAAATCTCTAAAACTCTAGTTTCGCACTTTCTCTTAGCCTTACCTGTGGTGCCGCACTCACTGGTCATGTCCCCTACGCACCTGACCACTTTGTATCTGCATATATGGGTGTGAACCCCTGTAAAAGTGAAAAGTCACGAGTTTATTCTTAAAAACACACTTTGAGTCAATTCTGGAAGCTTCTAGAGGGAATCTTGCACTGGCAAGTTTGCTCCTTGAGGGTGCATGCATCCCATTCCTTAAGGAGCTAACCCCTTGATGTGAGGAGCTTATCCCCTTGAAGGAGGACTCTATCCCTTCAATGGTGGACTTTTAGCCTCCTTCCCTTGCACTATAAAATGAAGCCTCGGGCTGGTTACTTGAGAGGTTGAAAGTTGAATATTTTTTAGAGTATATGCTGTTGGAACTTAGTCTTCCTAATTGAGCTTTTGAGAGGAAATATCACATACCTTTTGATCTCAATTGGGAAAGAGTGAGGCTTGTCAAAGTAGAGGAGATTCCTGCCTGGACCCTGGGAAGAGCTTGTACAGCATCAAGGCACCAAGGTTGTAAAGTTCTTCTTTCTCAAAGTTAATACAATCAAGTTTATTTTTCTCAGTAAGTTGTGTTTAATGGTTTATTTCATAGACTCCTTGATCACTATGATGAACATGATTTATTATATTAGCTATGCAGGTGTTCTTTCATGTGTTCTTGTTTGTGTTTGCAGGTTATTAAAAGGATACTCTTTGAAGCTATTGGAGCAAGGTTGCCACAAACTATCATTGGACTTGAGGTAGGGTCTAAAACACCTCTTAGTTTGTATTAATGAATCAAAATATGTTTAGAGAAAAGTAGATTTTCTTGTCTTGCTTGTTGCTAGATATCAATTGATACTAGGGAGATTGGTCTTGTTCGTAAGAACGAATTATCCGCTTAACAAAGATCCAAAGCATTTGTCCAACCAAGGCTCCAGGACTAGTAACTCAATCTAAAATTATTGTCGAGCTCTAGAGCATTTGTCCAACCAAGGCTCCAGGACTAGTAACTCAACCCACCAAGTGATCCAGAGCATTTGTCCAACCAAAGCTACGGGACTAGTAACTCAACCCAAGTTGTCCCAGGGCTTCTAGAGCATTTGTCCAACCAACACTATGGGACTAGTGTTACACAATATTTTTTCACGCCTCCTACACTTCCCTGTGACATACCTTGAAGTTCCAAAAACATGACCATTATACAGTATACTCATCCATGTGTACAGCTCAAATTCCTCCTGAGACTTTTTTTGGAAAATGTCTTGAGCTTTCCCTGAAGAAATAGCTCTTAAAACCCTAAAATGAGAGTCACCGCTCTTATGAGGCTTAAAACAATGATGGTCACCTGTTGCACTATGTTTGACCCACGATGGCGTTGCTTTATTTCCTTACATACCCATGATGATCCCAAAAAGGTAATTTTCCCAAAGGAGATGAGAAGCTTCATGATATAGAAGCTTCCAAAGCGGCGAGATGGAGGTGGTCTCACATAGATGAGGTAAAATCCTACTAACTTGACTTCTTTGTTTTATCCCTATCAACTACCTCCTTGAGATGTGGACCTAATCCTATCTTTGGAGAAGTCCTAACTCCCTTCCCCACTGGAGTCACCATTTTGTTGACATGGTTAATCCTCTTTGCGGACAGAGACAGTCCCTCTAGCCCAATGAGTGGGTCTAGCAACTAAAGTGACAATCAATTAGACATCTTCCTAGGTTATAATCGAAAAGTAGAACGAAAGAGATGACCTACCCCGTTCTGATGTTATTCTAATTTCCTTTGTTAAGGGCCTCGAACCGATTGTGTCACGGACTTGTTCCTACTTCTCTCAACGTTTATGTACCTGCACAAGTGATCAAGAGACGAAAAAGCATGCCAAAACCAATAGCAAATCCAGTAACAACCTATTTAACTGATCAAGGAATTTCAAGCTAAATAAATACATGAGCATATATATTTCGGGAATATGAACCAACAATTGTATGTTATTAGGAAATAAAGGGAAGCTTACAACCAAAACCTTGATGTTGAAAGTATCTCCTTGAGTGGTATTCCAAGTCCAAGCTAAGAAACTCTCTAAGCACTCCTTCTCCAAGTCTAATGAGTAGCCTCTAGGCACAAGCTTAGTATAAGGGTGCAAATAGACACAGACCAACCATTTGGGAATGAAAGAGGAGGAATTTATAGGCTAAGAGAGGGAGTTAGGACTCCTCCAAAGATAGGACTAGGCCCACATCTCAAGGAGGTAGCTCACAGGGATAAGACAAAGAAGTAAAGTTAGGAGGTTTTGACCTCATCTATGCAAAACCACCTCCATCTCGTCGCTCTGGAAGCTTTTAGATCACGAAGCTTCTCATCTCCTTTGGGAAAATTATCTTTTTAGGCTCATCGTAGGTATGCAAGGGAACAGAGCGATGCCATCGTGGTTCAAAAACAATGAAACACACGACCATCATTGTTTTAAGCATCATAAGAGTGATGACTCTCATTTTAGGGTTTTAAGAGTTATTTCTTTAGGGAAAACTCAAGAAATTTTCCAAACAAAGTCTCAGGAGGGATCTGGATTGTATACATGGATGTGTATACTGTATAATGGTCATGCTTCAGGCACTTCAAGGTATGTCATAGGGAAGTGCAGGAGGCGTGACAAAATACTGTTTAACGAATGCCCCCTAAAGCATGAAGGAAGAATGAGGAGTGATGGTTGAGATGCTTTATGAGCTCTTTCAAGGATGAGGACATGCACTGTCAGGAGACCTACAAATCAAGGACACATATACATATACATATCTGAGATCAAGACATGAATCCACAACATGGACGCACCCATCTGAATGATGAAGGATATATAAAAAGATCTATGGTATGGGTGCATCCATCCAGATAACGAGGATCATCATAAATATAAAGTCTCACAGTATGGTCATAGAAATCCGTATAGTAGAAACGTGTGTACAATCATGAATGACATATAAATGTAGCCTAAGTCATAACAGACAACCCTCTCGGTCTTGCACTCCATCCCGACCCGATCAATGTAAGAATCCTAACATGCAAATAAATGTGTTGAAGTCGAACATACTAGGGAACCACCTAAGTACTGGCCAATGATGTGGATCGTTAACAGGTACGAGAGAAACCACCAATAATGAAAATGGCTCTCAAGGTACAACAATATAATCTGTGAATATGATAATGAAGTTGAAGTTGAACACTCGTGGAATCACCCGATTGAAAGCCAATGATGAAGACCTATCGTCGGATGTGAAAAAATGGCCATTAGGGCATGCTAGCTCTAAGGTACTGAAAGGGGGTTTCTAAGTCATCTTCCTAGATAATGTGATGAATTCGACAGGAAGCGACCTGTTGAAGGAGGGAAATGATGAATCCCCCATCATTGACACGAAACAAGGAATAAAGTGGAATAATATTCAGGACTGTAGTAGTGACTCAAACAGTGTATAGGTAAATAACTGCAGATTGGACTTCTCTTTAACATTGCTAACACGACTTCGGAGTGTGGCAGCATTTGACTAGACATAGGACTAAAGGTCATGATGACAGAATGGAATAGTCAAATGAGAGGAAAAGTGGATCACCCAAACCTGGGAGGACAAGTGATTGAGTGAGGATATCCCAAACCTAAAACGAGAGCAGAAGAGTGTCATGTTCAAGAGAGACATGCTGCCTATACAAAGGATGTCTCATCTTCAATTTTCCCCGCTATTTCTAGCGAGTACCCTAATTATTTTTATCACAAGCTTGAAGGGGATAGCATATGATTGTGATAAAAATAATTTGGGTACTCAGTAGAAATAGTGGGGAAAAATAAAGATGAGACATCCTTTGTATATGCAGCATGTCTCTCTTGAACATGACACTCTTCTGCTCCCGTGTCGGGTTTGGGATATCCTCACTCAATCACTTATCCCCCCGAGTTTGGGTGATCCATTTTTCCTTTCATTTGACTATTCCATTCTATCATCATGACCTTTAGTCCTATTTCAAGTCAAATGATGCCACATTCCAGAGTCGTGTCACCAATGTTCAAGAAAAGTCCAATCTGCAATTATTTACCTATACATTGTTTGAGTCACTACTATAGTCTTGAATATTATTCCACTTTATTCCTTGTTTCATGTCAATGATGGGGGATTCATCATTTCCCTCCTTCGATGGGTAGTGGTGGGCTCCAGTATTGCAGCAATAATGTTGCAACTCCTGGGACTCCCTTCTTTACTTTTATAAACCCGATAGTTCGTAACAAACTTGGAAGCGACGGTGTTGTATGCACAAGTACTAGCTCTTGCCGCAACTGTCACTTGGTCAGCTGGCACAAGTATGCTAGGGGCTTAAGATAACTTCTATGAGCTCTTAGAAGAATATTTTTAATTGATGGATGAAAGCTAACTCGAAGGAAGCTAATCTATTTGCGAAAAGAGATTGAAAAAACTGAAGAAAGCGCAAACCCTAGCAAACCCTAATTCTACCAGCTAGTCCTACTGATGCAAAGATGAGAATGCAAACTAATGAAAGAGATTCCATTACTTCTATGAAGGTAAAATACATGTGTCTAGACTACCTCTGTCCTAAGAAAACATCTTTTTGTATGTTTGATTAAGTTGTCAGTTTCATCATGCATATGCTTTCACTGTTCTTTACTGTCCAGGGGTGGATCAAGGAGGAGAAATGCTTGGAAAAGGTTGGGAAGGTTTAGAGAGGGTATAAGGAGTCCCTAACACCCTTCCAGAGAGCTTCACAAAGTTTTGCTATCAAGCACCTCATTTGTGAGCTTTTATAGGAAGTATGCAGGGTTCTACAGGATGTCCAAGAATTTCTACAGGATGTTCAGAAATTTCTACAAGATGCTTAAAAATTGGTTTTTAGAGGATGGGTGAGTGACGGAAAATGCATGAATGGATAGGGAGGTAGGATAGGGGCCTGGAGTGACCCAAGGACTGCTGGATGGAGAGGTAAGAAGGTGTAGAAGGCTGACTTAGCTCAAAGAAGGTTGAACCAATGATTGCACAAAAAGGTAGGGTTACGTGGGCAAAAGGACAGATGTGAGACGAGGAACCTAGCTAGGAGATGGAACAAATGGCTCTAACAAATCTTAGGTGGATGAAAGAGTGGTAGATATGCCCTTCACGGTGTACATTCAACTGGATCCACAAATTCTTGCAAATACTCAAAGTTTTAGCTAATCTAATCTAACTGTCAATAAAATAAATGAACAACAGCTTTATTTGAAAGAGGACCATGTATATCAACTATGAAATGAAAAATTTCAGAGATCTAAACGCATAACCAACCTCTGCAAATGGAAACAGTACACTAAGGATTGCATGGTAAAGCAAACTAGTGTTTTTGTTGGGACAGCACGGTTACTTCAATTCCAGCCCCTAATCCAATAAGGATGAGGTGAAACCGAAAGTATTGTTGACCCTTTTCTTGGAGATTTTTTCTGTTATTATCCTACCAATCTATTTTAAACATCTGAAGCGATTCTATTCATAAACAGTGACCTATTTAATCAACACAACTAAATCTGCCTAACAGAAATACGTTTCAAATGCATGAAAGGAAAACAACGATGCATAAAGGAAAGGTAATAGTACAAAAAGGAAGCCTTAGGCTCTCAGGTTGGGCCCAACCCTAAGAGCTATGGCTCCTATAGAAAACTCAGAGTTGATATAAAATCAGACTGCTTCTTATTATCAAAAAATAGTCATAAGTCAAGAGTTATGCCAAAATGGCTACAAGAGAACAAGCTAAAGCTAACAGCATTGTAGTGCAAAATATGCAATGGTTTCAAAAGTCCCTTATGAAGGTTGAGGCCTTAACATTTATACACCACGAGGGCCCTAGCTGGCCTCCTAAATCTATGGGACTTGGCTGTCCAAACTGTGAGTAGGCAGTCCCTTTTCCAAAATCTGCTTGGCTACCTTCAAGATCCGCTTTTGGTGGCCTTTGGAGCTCGTAGTTGGGGGTGAAGATCCCGAGGAAGGGCTATTTAATGTCATAGAAACCCCCCTACGAATCGTCACCCCAAGCTTGGCTATAATCTAGCCCATGATTGCTCGCTTTTTCTCCAACATGTGTCAAAAACCTGAAATAAGCACGTGTTAGCCACCTAGGACGAGTGACTACCCTTATTCGTAC
>APFE031604877.1:10562-22641 GCA_000404065.3 Pinus taeda | reverse complement strand
ATGGCTCTGATGAAGCTTAGGTGGATGAAAGAGTGGTAGAGATGCTCTGCACAGTGTACATTCAACTGAATCAACAAAGTCTTGCAAATAATCAAAGTCCTAGCTAATCTAATCTAAATAACAATAAAGTGAATGAACAACAGCTTTATTTGAAAGAGAACCATGTATATCAACTATGCAATGAAACATTTCAGAGATCTAAACGCATAACCAACTTCTGTAAATGGAAACAATACACTAAGGATTGCATGGTAAAGCAAACTAGTGTTTTTGTTTGGGACAGCATGGTTACTTCAATTCCAGCCCCTGATCCAATAAGGAGGAGGTGAAACCGAAAGTGTTTTTGACCCTTTTTTAGAGATTCTTTCCCTGTTATTATCCTACCAATCTATTCTAAACATCTGTAGCAATTCTATTCATAAACAGTGACCTAGTTAATCAACACAACTAAATCTACCTAACAGAAATACGTTTGCAACTGCATAAAAGGAAAACAACGATGCATAAAGGAAAGATATCAGTACATAAAGGAGACCCTAGGCTCTTAGGTTGGGCCCAACCCTGAGAGTTACGGCTCCTATAGAAAACTCAGAGTTGATATAAAATCAGACTGCTTATCATTATAAAAAAATAGTCATAAGTCAAAAGTTATGCCAAAATGGCTACAAGAGAACAAGCTAAAGCTGACAACATTGTAGTGCAAAATATGCAATGGTTTCAAAAGTCCATTACGAAGGCTGAGGCCTTATCATTTATACACCATGAGGGCCCTAGCTGGCCTCCTAAATCTATGGGACTTGGCTACCCAAACTGTGAGTAGACAATCCCTTTTCCAAAATCTGTTTGGCTGCCTTCAAGATCCGTTTTTGGTGGCCTTTGGAGCTCGAAGTTGGGGGTGAAGATCCCGAGGAAGGGTTATTTAATGTCATAGACAACCCTCCTACGAATCCTCACCTCAGGCTTGGCTGTCTTCTAGCCCATGATTGCTCAGTTTTGCTCCAACATGTGTCAAAAAAACCTGAAATAAGCACATGTTAGCCACCTAGGAAGAGTGACTATCCTTATTCGTACAAATGACATAAACATACTAAAAAATAATGCATAAGCTATGAAAATGAAGGATTGAACAAGGACTGAACAAGGATAATTAGGCCAAATGAGCCCAATAAGTTACCCAATTTGGGGCTCATCATCACCCCCTACTAAAAGGGTTTCTCATCCTCTGAGCAACTAGTCCTGCTCCTCATCCTTAATTGCTTTGATCGCCTCCCTCACATCCCAGGCTTCTGAAGTAGTATCCTCCTCACTGTCATGGAATCTGGCCTTCCTTTCCACCTCTTCCCACTGCTTATGCTCTTCTTCTTCTGTGCCTCCTTCTAACAATCCCAAAATCAAAGGTGGACTTAGCTTAAGGCCTATCCAGCTGGCCTGGAGGTTCGCATAGACTTCTTGTAGAGAGGCACTCGTGCCAAGGCCTCCCTCATTCTAGTTGGAGTGTGATATTCCCTGATTTTGAGGTTGTGAGACAATGTGTTCCACCTATGGGTGCAAGCATGAACACAATTGTCCCCCAATAATCCCTCCATATCCTCGAAGTGTGCTATGGCCTGAGCCCGCCAATCCATGTACTCTAATAAAGCCTGTGACTTGTTTGCTAGGTGTTGGTGAGCGGATATCAATGTTGTGGGGTCCCCTGGATCTACTCTAATCAGCAGTGGTTTGTGTAGTTCTCGGTCCATGACATTTCTGACCTCTGCCGCTCTCTTTTCTTCGTGGTTTAACCATGAGGTCATTGCCATCAGCTGCATTTCCCCTACTGCTGTGTTGGGGTCCCACGAGGTTATGTTTAGAAGGGCCAAATTATGAAGGTAAAACTCTGATAGCTTAGCCTTATCTTCCGATGAACTATTGTTACATAAATCCATGAACTACTGGGGGTTTTGGATTTGGGAGATACCCCTCTGTGCCAATGTGTTGATTTGGAATTGCAGCCACTGATCCCTGAGGTATAGGCCATAGGATTTGGCTGGCTTCCTACATTGCAGAGCTTCCATTGCCCAACTGGCCATGCAGGCCAGTTGTGCCTCCTTTTCTTGCATCTATTTTTTCAGAGATTGTATCTCTAAGCCTGCTTGCAATTCCCTTTCCTGCAGTTTCCGGTTTAGTTCCTCCAGATCAGCTTGCATTCCTTCTTTTCCTTGAGGTTCTGCTGTAGTGTCCTTGGCTGCTGTGTCCTCTTCTTTCCTCTGTCCCTGTAGTTGTAGCTACTGTCTAAGCAGCTTATTCTCTTCTCTTAACTTGGCCTGTTGGGAGCTTTCCACATGTCGTACTCTTGCCAACTCCCTTTGGGTTTCCTTGAGATTTTCCTCTAGAGGCCCTATATCTGCTATCCCATTGGATTTAGCGATCTTCATCCAAGTGTGGGTTCGTACTCTTTCTTCCTCTAGTGCTAGAAACAGTGGCACTGTGAATTTTTGAGGAATGATTTTGCGGGCCTCTAAGAAGTTGTAATAAGAGCCAAGGTTGGGCTGGGGGCTTGGTTCCATGATGATATCGGTCTTCTCCTCCTCCTGTGATGACTTGGCTGCTCTTTCCTCCATCTGCTCAGTCTCTTTCAGTCTAGCCAAAGTTTCCTATAGAACAGCCTCAGCATTCTGTAGAGAGGCTTCTGAGTTCAATTTCTCCATCCTTTCCTTCCATGTGGATGTTTTCGAGCTCCCCCGCTCATAAGTGATGATGCCTTGGAGGGGGACCTATCCTTTGGTGTGGTAGGAGTATCCACAATTGTGATTGCCTCTTTTGATGGAGGCTGGGGTCTGCCAGTCTTAATCCTCACAATCCTTCTTGCTTTAAAATACAGAGGAGTCTCCCTCTTTCGCTTTTCCTTCTGCTTGGGAGAGGTACTTAGGGTGGCCAACACAGCTGCTGCCTCCCTAGCTAGATTCTCGGCCGATTTCTCCTTCTGCTGTCCTTTTTTCGGACTTCCTGTAGAAAGTCCTGTAGTGGCTGGTTTCTGGCTTCCTGTAGAAGCCGTTTTTAGACTTCCTGTAGAAATGGCCTTCTGGCTTCCTGTAGAAGCAGATGGCACTGTTTTAGCCTGCTTGGCTGAGGGTGCTTTTTCCTTTAGCTTGGCTGACGCTGCCTTAGGGGTGCCCTCACTGGCTTGGACTTTCTCAGTCCTTTCTACCCTGCTCTGTAGTCTTTTCTCCCTGGGTGTTGGTGTAATTTTACCATCCACTGTTTTGGCAGCTTAGCCTTTTTCTTGTGTTCCTTTCTGTTCTTTCTTTGGTGTTTTTCCTGGGGTTTCTTGTCCTTTAGCTTTCTTCTCTGCCTCAGTGTGCTCCTTCTCCTTGCTGCTGGAGGAAGTGAGCTCCTCGGCCAAAATTCGGATGTCATCATCCTTAGACATATTCTGAAAAACTTCCTAGGAGAGAGGGACAGTGTAAGTGTGGAGTGCATCTTCCACGAGGAGCTTCATAAGCCCATGATGGGCTAGCTGGTCTGGTGTCCCCTCCCTTAGCTTTGTGGCACACTCAATCATGGATTGCAGGAGGAAGTAGGGAATCTCAATTTCTGTTCTGAAGGTAGGTCCATTTGGTGCCTGAGTTTTGTTAGAAACCGGAAATGATAGCCATACACGATGCTAAATCGCCCCTCACACGTAATATACTTCATAATTTGGAGGCTGACTTCACTCCAAAATGGCTGTAGGCTAGTTCTTTGAACCCCATTTTTGTCCTCTCAAAATTGTTCCTCTGGCAAGAAGAACTCCTTTCTAGCTTTTTGACCCAATTTTCTCTCCTCCTTATCCAAGGGTACCCCCATCGGTAGGTCAGTTACTCTGCTAATGAGTTGTGGGGTGATTCTAAGGGTCAATCCTCTGAAGTTGACAATGACTAATGTCTTTGACTTCGGCTTCAGGGACCTTAGGAATTCTTCTTTAATTTCATCATCGTGACCTTGAAGCTTGTCACAGAATGTCATCCAGTGTGCACGGGAAAATAAGTCCACCACCTCAGGGGTTTCCTGTAATTTCTTGGAGCCCGAGGGTTCTTTTCTAATAAACCCTCCCAGCATGGTGAAAAAGATTTTGTTTTTGTTTGCACTTTGAGCAGACAGGGAATTCTGGGTGTGTTTCCTTCTCAGAGCATTAAAAACAGTATCCGCAGGCTTCTTCCTTTAAATTCCTCTATTTTGAAACTTGACTACTCGTGTACAGAAGGAGGACTTCGGGATTTCTCTAAACAGAGCACAGAGCTACGTCTCCAATATACACACAATCATATAAAATTTACGGTTTTTCCCCCGATTAGCCTTGACAGTGTCTCAATTTTTCTAAAAAGGAGGGATTTAACTCAAGACTTGTGGAGAAAATCTTGCATGCGAACCACAAAGAAAATTTCATGCAACGATAAGGAAACGGCTTTTGGATTCACAGACATACTTGCATTTAAATTTTCTCTACCCCCTCAACACGTCGAATTCACCACCTTTTGAACTATTTTGCATGGGAAAGTTATGTTCGGACCTACCTCACTGAGAATTGCCACCCTCGACGTGAACACTCCAAGCTTCTTCGTATGGTAGGTTTCCTGTAGCGCAGCTTCATGTAGAAATCGTTCCCGGCTTCTAGAGGACGTTACGGTGGTTCTGGACGAGTCTAAGCGAAAGCAAGACATTGGAACAGACCGAGAAGCTCGGGTTAACAACTTGCAGAGGAGGAGGACGCGTACTCGGCTGCAAAACGGTTGCAAGTGTGAATGACAGCAGTTTATCATAAGTTATTTGACCCGTTGATTTTGAATTGTTGCGGAATTCATGGCACGGGGGTGAGCTGTCCCGATCAATCCATTGGCCGACGTCACAGCCATCATTCCTCGGCGTGTCCCTGACCGCCGAATCCTTCCCTCTGCATTCACTGCCGCCATTCCTGTCATACTGCCGATTCTCCCCGACTGGACACTTCCCACGTGTCAACTGCCCGTCTCTTCGACATAACCAAGCCCAATCGGATCCTACGAGGCCGTCTAACTGGCTGTGGGTGGCTAGTTGAATGGCTACCAGACTTGTTCAATCCTCCCATTCTCATAGTCATGCAAATTTTAGAGTATATCTTATGTAATTTGATGAAATAAGGTTAGGCACTTACTTGTGCAGCCGTGGACGTGGTTTTTTCAGGTTTCAGGACGAGGAATGTTGGATCTGCTTACTGTGGCTTCGTGCACGGGTGCTAGAGCTCCTCTTCCATTGGCTGCTGCTGGTTACGAGACCTCAAGACCCGACTTTCTAGTGGTGAATGCTGCATGCACCAGCTTCGTGAGCTGCTGGTGTCTCCATGGTATGTGCTCCAGCCGGATCAGCTGCTACAGGATTCTTGTAGGACATCCTGTAGCCGTTTCTCCTCTTGAGGTGCATGCTGAAATAAACGAAGTCGCGTTCACAGGTGAAGGGTCCTGAGGTCGCCTTGACAGGTAAAGTGTGCGAGCCCCTGCATGCTTTATTTTCCACTTGAAAAAACAAATTTTTATCTGAGAAAGTCGGGTTCTGGTATGACTGTGCAGGTATATTCAACCAAATGATGGCAATGGTGGTGAAAGGAGGTGAAACAAGTGGAGGATGGAAGAAAAGAGTGGTTTCATGCCTCCTCAACAGACTTCAAGCTTCAAATCCTTCTCCATAATCAATTCTGGCTCACCCAAAGGCTCTACAGGATGTTTCCTGTAGAAATACAGAACTTCCTGTAAAAAGTCCTGTAGCTTCCTGTAGAAGGTTAAACCACGACCAGATTGTGTCCGAACCTTCGAAAAAATGAGTGTTCATGGAGGGAGTGTATGTGAGGTTTCCTGGTAGCTTGGTAGGGACCCTTTTCCTTGTGTTGAGAGGCCTCCTTTTTGCATTGTGTTCTTGCAACCTGCAACAATTTCCAGAGATTAAACTTGTTTTTTTTTTTTTTTTCTTCCTTCTTTTTCTTTTTGTCTTTTTTCTTTTTTTCTTTTTTCTTTTTTTCTTTTTTCTTTTTGGTTTTTTTTCTCCTTATTTTTTTAAAGAGACAGCAGGGCGCCCCAATGAGGTTTCAACCCTACATCTGCCTTGGCGCCTCAGAGAGGTTTTCGCCCAAGGATCTTTTTATTCCAATTCTTTATTTTCAGAGAGACAGCAGGGGCGCCTCAATGAGGTTTTCATTCCTACCATCTGCCTTGGGCACCTCAGAGAGGTTTTCACCCAAGGATCTCTTCTATTTTTTTTTTTTATATATGATGATGCTCAGGGTGTGGCCAAAACAGAAGCAGAACCCTTCTCTATGACCAGCACTAATTTTTCCACAGTTTCAATGAGCTCTTGCCTTGAAAGAGGTTTCCTGTAGAACTTTAATCGATGCCCATTGACGAGCATGGGAATGGCTTCTTCATCAATGGTCGAGATAAGGACGGAACCATTGTCATTACACTTCTCCACTGCATATGGTCCTAGCCATCTTGTCCTCAGCTTTCCTTTGAAATCCTTATGTCTGGAATCATACAGCAGCACCCAATCTCCTTGCAGGAATTATTTGTCATTAAGGTGTCGGTCATGCCATATCTTCCTCTGAAGTTGAACCATTTCTGAGTGGAGGAGGGCCTGCATTAGGTGTTCATCTAACCCATTCAACTGCAATAACCTTTCTTGTTGAGCATGGCTGAGATCTAGGTCCAACTGAGTTTCCATCCTCAATGTGTTGTACTTAAACTCGATTGATAGCAAAGCTCTCTTCCCATAGACCAACTCATAAGGTGTGAAACTGGTTGTGGTCTTCCAAGTGGTGTTATAGGCCCAAGTGGCCTCAACTAGGCGATCTGCCCAATCCTTTCTGTTGCTGCTCACCACCTTAGTCAAAATCCCTTCTAATGCTCTATTGGTGACTTCCACCTACCCATTTTCTTGAGGATGATATGGGGTGGAAGTCCTATGCTTGATCTTATGATGAGCGAGAAAGTCTTCAATTAAGTTGGAGGTGAACTGGCTTCCTTGATCGGTGACTAACTCTCTTGGGTAGCCAAATTTGTAGAAGATGTTTTCTCTTAAAAACTCAGCCACCTTTTCTTCTATCGCTGCTTTGATTGCCTTGGTTTCTGCCCACTTTGTCAGGTAGTCTGTGCACACAATGATGTAAGACCTTTGCCTCGAAGGAGGGTTGATAGGACCCACAAAATCCATGCCCACTTCTCAAATGGCTCAAGAGTCACTTGAGGTTGGAGAGGCATTTCGTCCCTTGGAGTCGGTTTCCCCATCCTCTGGCATCGGTCACATTGGCTGATATATCTGCTGACATCTTGATGAAGAGTGGGCCAATAGTAGCCTGCCTACAGGATTTTGAAGGCAGTCCTCTTTGCTGCAAAATGGCCTCCACAAGGCCCATCGTGACAGGTTAGGAGGATGTCAAAGACTTCCTCCGCCCTTACACAACGCCTTAAGATCTGATCGGGGCCAAGTTTGAACAGGTTGCCCCGATCCAAGTGACTGAGGCACTCTTCCTCACGATTCTGCTCTTCTCCTTTGAGGATAGATGCGGAGGGAACTGTGTTGAGACCAAATAGTTTGCTATATCAGCAAACCATGGAGAGAGTATTGAGATAGCAAACAGATGTTCATCTGGCATCTGGTCATCCACTGTTCCTTCTTCACCTGCAGACAAATCTAATCTAGATAAGAAGTCAGCAACAACGTTTTCTTTACCTGGTTTCTCAACGATAGTCAAATCAAATTGCTGCAACAAAAGTAACCATCTAATAATACGAGCATTCACATCAGGCTTATTCATTAAATATCTAATTGCAGCATGGTCAGTATATACAAATGTTTGATAGCCAGTGACGTAGTGTCGGAACTTGTTCAGGGAATGGACCACGGCCAGGAATTCTTTCTCAGTTACAGTATACTTCATTTCTACCTTGGATAAGTTTTTGCTGACAAAGTATATGGCATATGGAAGTTTTTCTTTAACTTGCCCTAAGGTTGCCCCTATGGCTTTGTTCGAGGCATCAGTGTGGATGTGGAAAGGTAGGGCCCGGTTTGGGCCTCTCAAAATTGGGGCAGACACCAACTTATCCTTCAACTCATTCAGAGCCCTCTGACAGTCGTCAGTCCATTTAAACTCAACATCTTTTGCTAAGAGGCCAAACAATGGCAAGGCTAGCTTACTGAAGTCTTTAATGAATCTTCTATAATATCCTGCTAAGCCTAGGAAACTCTGAACATCTCTTACCTTCTGAGGAGGTGGAACCTTTTTGATGATAGCAATTTTATTGGGATCCACCTATAATCCTGGGCGGGAAATGATATGACATAACACGGTCCCTTCAGTCATCAGGAATTCACATTTTTTAGGGTAGAGGGACAGGTTCATCTCAATGCACTTGCTTAAAACTTTTCCCAGGTTGGACAAGGCTTCTTGGAAGCTAGACCTATAATGAGTAAAGTCATCCATATATATTTCCACTGAATCATGAACCAGCTTGGAAAAGATGCTTAGTACAGCTCTATGGAAAGTGGCAGGGGCATTGCATAGCCCAAAAGGAAGGACTCGGTAGGCAAAGGTACCCCATGGACAAGTGAATGTGGTCTTATCTTGGTCCTTCGGGCTGATTTGGATCTGATTATACCCGTTGAACCCATCTAGGAAAGAGAAAAACTTCTTTCATGCCAGTCCATCCAACACTTGATCTATGAAAGGCAAAGGGAAGTGGTCTTTCTTGGTGGCTTTGTTTAGTTCTCTGTAGTCCACACAGATTCTCCACTTCCCATTTTTCTTGGGTACCAACACCAAAGGGGAAACCCATTCGCTGTCCGAGATGGGGTAGATGATCCTGCATCCAGCAGCTTTTGCACTTCTTCTTTAACAATGTCCTTAAGGGCTAGATTCATTATCCTCTGAGGTTGTCTGTCTGGTTTACAGTCCTCCTTAATGTAAATATGATGGGTACAGACCGAAGGATGGATTCCTTTCATTTCCTTGTAGTTCCAGGAAAAAGCCTCCAAATGGCGGGTCAAGAGGCTACATAGCTCCTTTTCCTAAGAGGGAGAGAGAGGAGCTGATCTTTGAAGTTCTTTTAGGGACAAACTCCACATTCTTAACTCTGGGAGTGGTCGGATCAGTCACACATAGGTCCACTAAAGCACTGGCTTGGGTATCTTCCACAAACTCTTCCAAGGATAGTGCACCAGGGGGAGGATTTTGGATTAAGTTCTCGATCAACTCATCCTCAATTTGAGGGCCTCCCCTAGTGGCCTCTACTGTGCATAATGGTGCAGAGTAGACCTCATCCTCATCTCCTTCTTCCAACCAGAGTGGTAAGTCATGTTCTAGCAGAGGTTGGGCAGGAGGGTATAGGACCAGCTGTTTGGACATAGGCCCATTTTTTATGGTCATGCTTCCTGCTCGACAACTGATGTAAGCATCTGCAGTAGCCAGCCAAGGCCTTCCCAAAATGAGGGGATATCCAATGAGTTTTGCCTTTGGTTGAAGGACCAAAAAGTCCGCAGGGTACTCCCAGGAGTCAACAGAGACCAAGACATCTTACACAATCCCTTCGGGAGTCACGGTGGAGTGGTCTGCCAATTGCAACACTGTCGAGGTCTTCCTTAAGGAACTCTGAAGGTTGAGCTTAAGCATGGTGTCCCTGGTCATCACATTAATGGCGGACCCTAGATCAATCAAGGTGTGGGGTATGATGGTGCCAATTATGTGGACATCAACTACAGGACTCCCAAGGTCCAAATAATTTGGACAAATAAATTGCCCCAACATAAGATCGGACAGTTGTCCTATGACATTGATGGTTGAGGCATCTCTCTTTCACCTACCTGGGTGCCTGAAACACTTCTCCTTAATCAATTTGTTGTATATTGATACATCTTTTATGGCCTAGAGAAGTGGTATTTTCATACACAACTGCTTGAGTTCTCCCAGAAGCTCAGCCTCTTCTGGGTTGGGTTGTGTGGTTACTGTGAGTCGCTCAAGAAAGGGTGGAATGGCTTGGGGTTCACTTTCCTGTTTCTCTTCCTCCTCCTCTAGGGGAGGAGGTGGCGCTCTGGAAGGACCTTCCCAGATCGTAGGTTGATCTCTTGGATCTCCACAGCATAGGTAGGGCATGTTGTCTCCCCAGTATATACCTGCTGGGCCTACCCGTTGTTGGGGTTTGGGTTCGGTTGAGCAGGCATCTAGGGTTGTCTTGGAGGAGCAGGAGGTAATGGTTGTGGTTGAGCCGGTGGTGGAGGAAAAATGGTGGGAGGAGTCTTGTACTGGGGCCTCCACCCCAGTTGAGGTGCATTCCATTGAGGTTGTGGCTGGGCATGAGAGTGAAATGAATGAGAAGGAGGTTGAGTATGGTATGGAGATGGATAAGACCACGAAGGAGGTGCGGACCAGGAAGGGTGAGGAGGGGGGCCCCAAGAAGGTATATGAGCGGATTGGTTGGGGTTACAATAAGCTTGGGATGTCCCTTGCATCCCCTACTGGTAAGGTCTGGGTCCATGTGGCCTCCTTTGGTTGAGGAAGTAGAGAGGTTCAGTAGCCACCTCAGTCCCTAGGTACATGGCTTTAAATCCAGGCAAGGTAGGGCATTGGTTGGTGGGGTGGTCTTCGTCACAAACGAAACATATCTCTACTGAGTGCAATGGGCACTCATTCTTGGGATGCTTCCTCATGCATCTAGGACAAAAAATGGCCAAATCCCTCTCAGCTTCCTCTTTCTTTTGCTGAATTCGAAAGGTATCAAGTTGCATGGCAATGGTCTGTCTCATCTCACTCTTGAGGTCTTCCATCTGGTTATCAAACTCATGCTTGGAGAAGGTGGTACTAGCTGAAAGATGATTCCCACTACCTCTCTTCTGGGTTGCCCTAGAATGGTTTCTAAACATGGTCTTTATGTCCTCATAAGGTAGTTGGTAGATGTCTCCTCCAACCAGCATGTTAAGGGTGTCCGGAAGGTCTTCAGGGACTCCTCGGAGCAGAACCAGCTTCAGAGATTCTGGGTCAAGTGTGCACCTGGCCCATTTATAACTGAGTGGGAACCTTTCCTCGTAGTCTTCTAAAGATTCATCACTTCCCATGGTCATCCGAAATATTTCTCCCTTAGTTTCCTTGGATCTACAGTAGTCTCGGTATTTGGCATTGAAAGCTTGCTGCATCTAAGCCCAAGTGGTGATATTGTTTCCAGGTAACCCCATGAACCAGCGTAATGCTGTGTCCTTGAGGGTAGAGGGAAAGAGTTTCAACTTTTGCTCATCCTCAGCATAGTCATAAGTTCGACAAAGGACAGCAAACTCAAACAGGAAGGTATCAGGGTCTTCATTAGTCAATCCATGGAAGTGAGGTAAAGCGGAGGGACTTATGTTTTTCATTTTCATGTCTCCATTAGTCTCTCGGATGGGAAAGGCACCTTCTATTCTCTCATCTTCTCTTCTACCGTTTCGGTTGTTAGCCATGGCTTCAGATGGAGTGTTCTCTAACTCTTCTTCTGTTATAGGATCTTCGTATATCTCAGGAGGTCCACCTATAGGTTCTTCTGGCTCACTGTCACCAGAGAAGAGAGAAGGTTGACTCAGTGATTTGGTGGGGTTGTTGGGTAAGAATTTGCTAGTTTTATCTCTGTTCCTACAAGGCATGAAATGGAAAGACTTTTGATTGATTTTGTTTTCTTTTTCTTTTTCTTTTTCTCTGCTGGTACCTGCAAAACTAATATAGATTGAACTGCAACTAACTATCTTACTGAAATCAAAGTGCAAAATTGAAATGAAAGCAGGAAAGGACTAAGCTATGCTTGCAGAATTGAAATGCTAAGATATGCTTGTAGAATTGAAATTGCGGAATTGAAATGCTAATCTATGAAAGCAGGAAATGTCTACTCTAATTTTGCGAAAATGAAATTGCAGAACGGAAATGAAATAAACTACTCAGCAGAAGGTTGTAGGAGAAAATAGAAGAAAAGCAACAATCACCAATACTCTGACGCTTCCCCGACAATGGCGCCAAAAAGATGGTGGGCTCCAGTATTGCAGCAATAATGCTGCAACTCCTGGGACTCCCTTCTTTACTTTTATC